>JAEPRB010000173.1:0-87300 GCA_016758965.1 Circinella minor
ATGTAGCATGTTTGTAACAACTCTTAAGACCACGTTTCTCAAGTGGTTCTAATGGCGCAGCCATTGTAACAAGAGATGTTATAGAAAACATCAATGCAATTGCTAAAGAGAGTTTCATGATTGATATTTTTTGTTGTTGTAGTTGTTGTTATAGTATTTTTTTTTGTTGTTTCAGTAATATAGAAGAATGTATATGCGTCTATGTAAAGATTGTAATGGGGCGAGATTCCTGCTCGGTATGATTGTTTTTTTTTAAAAAAAAAGTTGATTTATGATACAGCGATCAACGCAAAAGAAAATGAATGTGTAGGGGGGGGTAGATTGGACTACTGTAACCTGACAGTCTAAAGAAAAGAATAATGAAATTTAAAGTGAAAAATAGTAACCCTATTTATATGATTTATTTTTCATTTAGTTTATTTCTGCTCAAAGAGGGAGGGGGGTTGGTGGTAAGAAGTCTGTTTTTTTTTGCCACTTTAAAAAAAAAAGATAAGAAAAGGATAATTGTAAATAATAATTATTTAACTTACATGGAAGACATTTCATTTGCTTGCATATAAAATAATTGAAAAAAGAAACGCGTGTCTGAAATAATATTAATAATAAATAATAAGGTCATTATTATCATTTGATTACGTATTTTTCTTTTTTTACGAGAAGTATAACTCCCTAATTACTAAGTCTTAACTCAACTCCTTTACAGAAAAAAAAATTAGATACATACCTATTCTTTAATGTAAATATATTTATTATAAAAAAGAATCTTTGTAACTGTATCCTTTTTTTTATTAGTAACCGTATCATCAAATACGTAGAAAAAGAAAATAACAATAACTTTCATCAACAAGATTTAAAGCATATTAAAATTAATGAATGCAAGTTTCTTTATTTTACATAAAAAGACCCAATTATTGGAAACTTTCCTGAATAATCTATTAGATGCATAAAAATGTGTTTGATGTTATAAAACTCAGTTTTTTTTAACCAATATGTTATCGAACAGTGAATAATTTAAAGATCATCCTATTCTGACCATTTGTCGTGCAAAAATTATAATAATAGGGGGGAGGATTTAAAAGGAAATTAAGGAGGGGGGGTGGGGACTTTCGATATAATAATGTTTTTCTAGAAAAGTAAATATTATCAACTCACACAACATCTTCAATAACATCCTTGTTCGGAAATACACCAATTCTGGTAATTAAAATTGTGGCAAAAAAAAAACTCCATCATTTAATGATTGTTATTACTATTATAGTAAATACTGTTAAATGACGAAATATTACGAGAAAAAAAGCTTTTTTTTAATTGTTTCAAAACACCATTGAACCCTGTTTTTTTTATTATTTCGTTGTTGCTGTTGCTAAGTTGTTGTCATCTCTATGTGTTACGTAATACTATGTATGATATTTTGTCTAAAAAGAAAAAGTTTTAATTACAGTTTGTATAAATGGTCTAGCAATAACCAAAAAGATGATTTTGGTGATAATAAAAAATGTACAACAACATAACACTGACAATAAATTTATTTATTTATTTATCGAATCATCAAGAAGCACATTTCGTAAAAGGAATAAAAGATTCGAGAACAAGAAAGGTCACTTGATAAAAATGTAATTAATAATCAAGATCTTAAAAAGAAATAAGTTTAGATTAGGTTAATGATAATTATCTCATCATTCTTTTAAAACATTCTTACTTACTGCTGAGATATAATAAACAATTATGTTGCATCTATTTTATAGAAAATTTACTGTTATTATTTTCTTGTAATCATTATCATTGTTGTTCCAGATTCTTTTTTCAAATCAAGATTCATACTGGGTATATGTACATCTATTACAAGCTGTTCCCTGAGAAAAATAAAAGGGGAGGGGGAGGGGATAATAATAATAAAAAAAACAAAGTAAATAGGGACCGGGTACTTTTGTGAATATTGTTTCAAAATGGAAAGAATTTTTTTTACCATGTTTCATATTTTATTTTACAAAGACACTAAACCTTGTTAGGTGATAAACTTATATTAAAAGGTCAGTAATGTAGATCACTTTTTTTTTTAAGTACATAAAATTTAGCTTATTATAAAACTTCTTGTACTATAAGATCATAGCAGTTGTATAAAAAAACGAAAAAAAAAATTGGTTGGGATGAATTTCTCAATTCATAAGAGAATGACGTTTAAAGAAGTATTTTCAATTTATTATTGATTTTTACCTTAAAAAGTTTTGAAAGAGAAAATGGGAGATAGTAATTAATTATTTAACTCCCCCCAATCATATTATGTCCATGAGAATATATATATAATACTACATATTTGGTAAATAATTTCCCAGTTTAAACAACTGTAATCAAATATATTTTCTCTGTAATTGTAAACTCTCAAACTCACTTTCTTAACATTATCTAATATATGCTGTAAGTTGAACAACATTCCAGTGAAAATAGATAATTTATAAATATGAGCCATTTACTGTTGTTGTTGTCTAAATAAATATTATAGCAATCCAAATATGTATTAGCCTATATAAAAGTATATGTAAATTAAAACTCTATTATATCTTTCAAAGAAAATATTTACACCAATTTTCAATGGATCCAAAAAAAAAAAAAAAAAAAAAAAAAAAAATAACCTCTAAAAATAATAAACTATTCATATTAAGAACCGGGTACAGTCATTTCAAAAAGTAAAGTCGCTGATTTTGAGTTTGATGTCGTGCAAAAAAACTTGTGTCCAAACAATGATGTTGACTGATCCGGCAATTAAGTTGTGACGAATTTCGTTCTTTTTTCCTATTTACAATTTATTTTATAGACATTGTATAGAATGAGTATGCAATTTCTTTATGAAGATGGACAAGGACATGTTGTTGATGAGAACTACGGAGTTGAGCCGATGGATCTTGTTGTTGACGAGGAGCTATTCGCTATCGAAACAATAAGCTGTCTCGTACTCAATTCCTAATGAATAAACCTCCGGAAAGATATTCTAATCCTGTAATGCATCCAGTTTCAGACGATAGGAACAATGATGTTGATATGGAGTTATTCAACAAGCGACGCTATTATACAGTTTACTCTGATGATGAGAAAACGAGATTTTTTCACCTATTTTTTAGCAAATGCTTAAGGAGTGCTTCTGCTGCCGCGAGACAATTAGGTATTCATATTCGTGCAGTTCCGAGATGGGTCAAACGTTATTATGAAGATTCTGAGAGTATTATCGAAAAAAAGAAAAAAGTCAGGTCGACGTCGTATTCTTGGGGAGGAGCATAAACAATTTATCTTAAGGTGCATTGGTGAGAATCCTTCTGCTGTTTTAACTGAAGTGGTAGAAAGTTTAATGCAAAACTTTGTAGATCTTAATGTTTCTCATAGTACTGTTTATAACTTCATGACAACGCAGTGCAATCTATCCATAAAGCAGACGAAGTTCCATTCTGTAGAAAGAAACAGCGAGGAAAAAATTCAGCAAAGGCATGTTTGGGTCCAAAAATTGGCAGCAAACTGACATGGACTTTACAACAAATTGTATCTTTCTAGATGAATCAGCCTTTCACATCAATTTGAAACGAGGTATGGCTTGGTCAAAGAAGGGAACTACTGCAATTAGTTACAGTGCCTATGACTAAAGTGAAAGCAACATATATTTTAGGTGCCATATCGACCACTGGCATAATTAATGTTAGTTTGAGAGTTCCAAAGCGTATCAAAAAGAGAAAGCTTGGACACCAGACTGACGTTTATAGCACAGGAACAGTGACAGGGCATTATTTGAGCTTTGTGAAGGCTACTCTTGATGAAATAGACAGATTGTCGTATGGCACACGTCAATCCTTCATCTCAGATAATTCAAATATAAACTACATATAAAAACACTAAAATAATCTCACATCAGTTACTTTCTAAATACACAAATACGTAGTAATTCTACCACAATGACACCTTATAATAATACAATACAAACATAATAATCAAACATAATTTATTTATTCATAATTACATAATATACAATTTATCATAGTATAACATCATCTACAAATACAGGAAAATACACATCTAGAACATATATATATATAACTTGTAATAGAAATATGTATTCTAATATCTTTTTATCTTTTTATCATCATATTATTTTTCATATAATAAAACATCTGAAAGATTCTCACAAGACTTATTCTGTTATCATTTTATTCTGATCTTATTTTCCTGTTAAATCCATATCCATAAATACTTCACAGATATCCAGAAATGAAGGGACATTACCTTGTCATGGATAGCGCTCCTATCCACAGCTCAACCGATATAGGTAGGTATATCAATTCTCGGGGATACTAGTATGCGTATCTTCCTCCATATTTCCCTGAACTGAATCCAATCGAGCAGTTCTGGTCAGTCGTCAAGAGTAAAGTGAAACGAAATACGTTTTTGGAAAAAGAATCACTCCTAACAAGAATTAGTGAAGCATGTGATAGTTTTGTTTCTCGTTCTGTTAAATGCTTTGACAGGTACCTCAATAAGGAGAGGCTCTGAAAATATCCAATGCAAAATGAAAAAAAAAAAAAAAAAAAAAAAAGAATGAAACAAGGGGAAATTTGTCAAGCACTTTTTGTTAAGTACTTTGTTAAAAACTTTTTGTCAAGCACTTTTTGTTAAGCACCTTGTTAAGCACTTTGTTAAGCACTTTGCTAAGCGATTTTGTTAAAGAATTTTGTTAAGAATTTTGTTAAGAATTTTGTTAAGAATTGTTAAGCACTTTGTTAAGCACGTTGTTATGCGATTTTGTTAAGAATTTTGTTAAGAATTGTTAAGCACTTTTTTAAGCACGTTGTTATGCGATTTTGTTAAGAATTTTGTTAAGCGATTTTGTTAAGAATTTTGTTAAGAATTGTTAAGCACTTTGTTAACCATTTTGCTAAACATTTTGTTAAGCAATTTGTGAAGCACTTTTTGTTAAGCACTCGAGGGGCAACGATGGCACTGTGGAGATTGACTAAAGCAAGTTTAATAAATGTAAGTACCAATGGAATCATGCTGTTGAGGGTTGCTGGTGAAGTATTCATGGATATTGTCGTATGGATGGGAAATATGTATAGATGAAGTAAGGTAAGATAAAGGTAGATAGAATTAGAAATGGATAACAAAGTATAAATCTTGTGAGAACCAATTAGGTCTTTTTATTATGAATAAAGTATCAAGATAAAAGATAAAGATATTTTTATATTATGTTCTAGATGTGTATTTCCTATATTTGTGGATGATGTTATACTATGATTAATTGTATATTATGTAATTATGAATAAATAAATTATGTTTGATTATTATGATTGTATTGTATTATTATAAGGTGTCATTGTGGTAGAATTACTATTTGTGTATTTAGAAAGCAACTGATGTGAGATTATTTTAGTGTTTTTATATGTAGGTTATATTTGAATTATCTGAGATGAAGGATTGACTTGTGCCATACGACAATCTGTCTATTTCATCAAGAGTAGCCTTCACAAAGCTCAAATAATGCCCTGTCACTGTTCCTGTGCTATAAACGTCAGTCTGGTGTCCAAGCTTTCTCTTTTTGATACGCTTTGGAACTCTCAAACTAACATTAATTATGCCAGTGGTCGATATGGCACCTAAAATATATGTTGCTTTCGCTTTAGTCATAGGCACTGTAACTAATTGCAGTAGTTCCCTTCTTTGACCAAGCCATACCTCGTTTCAAATTGATGTGAAAGGCTGATTCATCTAGAAAGATACAATTTGTTGTAAAGTCCATGTCAGTTTGCTGCCAATTTTTGGACCCAAACATGCCTTTGCTGAATTTTTTCCTCGCTGTTTCTTTCTACAGAATGGAACTTCGTCTGCTTTATGGATAGATTGCACTGCGTTGTCATGAAGTTATAAACAGTACTATGAGAAACATTAAGATCTACAAAGTTTTGCATTAAACTTTCTACCACTTCAGTTAAAACAGCAGAAGGATTCTCACCAATGCACCTTAAGATAAATTGTTTATGCTCCTCCCCAAGAATACGACGTCGACCTGACTTTTTTCTTTTTTTCGATAATACTCTCAGGATCTTCATAATAACGTTTGACCCATCTCGGAACTGCACGAATATGAATACCTAATTGTCTCGCGGCAGCAGAAGCACTCCTTAAGCATTTGCTAAAAAAAAATAGGTGAAAAAATCTCGTTTTCTCATCATCAGAGTAAACTGTATAATAGCGTCGCTTGTTGAATAACTCCATATCAACATCATTGTTCCTATCGTCTGAAACTGGATGCATTACAGGATTAGAATATCTTTCCGGAGGTTTATTCATTAGGAATTGAGTACGAGACAGCTTATTGTTTCGATAGCGAATAGCTCCTCGTCAACAACAAGATCCATCGGCTCAACTCCGTAGTTCTCATCAACAACATGTCCTTGTCCATCTTCATAAAGAAATTGCATACTCATTCTATATGTCTATAAAATAAATTGTAAATAGGAAAAAAGAACGAAATTCGTCACGACTTAATTGCCGGATCAGTCAACATCATTGTTTGGACACAAGTTTTTTTGCACGACATCAAACTCAAAATCAGCGACTTTACTTTTTGAAATGACTGTATTGGAATAAAAGTAAAAGCAAGTGTTACAAAGATATTTTAAACCATTTTTGGAATAGATTATTTTGTAATTCATATTTTTTTTTTTTTTTTGGGTTCGAGGCCTTTTAAACTTATCTTCTCACTTAATTTTTTTTTTTTTGTTGCCAAGCGATCAATTATTAACAACCCTCAAAAAAAAAAAAAAAAGTAACTTCAGGGCCTGCCGTTCCCTCACTATCTCTCCCCCACACTCCCCTAATTTTTTTTTTTTTATTTCCATCGCCCATTACGTTAATATACACAAACTTTTACAATATACATTTTATTAATTATATAATCTTACATCAAAACATCAACATCAATCCAAAAAAAAAAAAAAAATATGGCAGCGCGGTTTACTTTAGCAAGTGGCATTACTGAAAAATTGGACACGTTCTCAGCTTACATTTCAACCTTTTCCAAACGTTCTCTTTCTTTATTATTATTACTTACAACCACCATCTCTGTATGTTTTCTTTATTCATCTCAGTCCCCTAATTTATTATCGAGTACGACTGACGGGTTCCGTTATGCCCATAATAAATCCCATTTGTTATCACCAGGGAAATATGATTGTGCAAGGTGTGAACAACCACTTGATAATTATTATTATAACTATCACAAAAAGTTAGAACCAAAACAGATTTGGGATGCTTGTTTGGATCGTGGTGTTGTTCCCGAATATTATTTAACCATTGTTATGGTAGCAAGAAATGATGATTATGCTGGTAATCAGTTTCATCGATTACAAAATGCTATTGATAGTACGTTTACTTTGGCTGAAAAGACAAAGACATTAATTGAATTCTTAATAATTGAATGGAACCCACCTGCTGGTCGACGTCGTATTCGTGAAACATATCGGTGAGTAAAGAGAGAGAAATCTATATATATATATATATATATATTATAAGGGATAAAATGTGTGTCGTAAATAGTAACGCCTATCGTTTTTTATTTTTTATTTTTTTGTAACTTTATATAGTTTTCGTCGTTCTGAATATTTAACTTATCGTATTATTACTGTACCTCGAAAAATTCATGAAACACTTTCTGGAGAAGGAGGACCTAATGTACTTGAATATGAAGGCAAAAATGTTGGTATTCGTTTTGCTCGTGGTGAATTCATTGTATCTACAAATCAAGGTATATTCATGTCAGAGCAAAAAAAGGGAAAATTAAGAGAGGAATTACGAAAAAAAAAAAAAAAAAAGGGATATGATATATATCTGTAACTAATTTTTTTTTCTATATAGATGATGTTTGGTCACCTAATATGCATAATGCTGTTGTATCCCGATCATTCCGAAAAAAAATGTTCTATACACAATATCAAGATAGTCATACACCGTAAGTGTTCCATAAATGATATGTTTGAGAGGAAGAAAAAAAACAGAAAAAGAATAATAAGATGATAATATTGATTGGTATGAAAATAACTACCTCCCACTAATTACATTATTATATATGATTTAGATATGATGATTTACCAAGTACTATTGTTAATGTACCAAGTTTCACTACAGATGATGGTCTTCTTGAAGCTTGTAGTCATGACGCTTATGAATCACATGCATTTACGTTTCCCAGTCCACAAGTCATGGATACTACTAACTTTTTAGTGATTGCACATGAAGCAAGTGATTTTACATTGGCTCATAGAGATACATGGCAAATGACACAGGGATATCGTGAAACGGGAGCAAAGACATGGATGGATATGGAACTTTTATTAACAGCTGCATGGACATTGGATATTCCTATTACATATACACGAGATACATTATCATGTCATCAACAACATCAAACGGTTGTTCATCCCAATAGTGATGTTGATAATCAAGGTGTAGATGTTGGTAAAATGATGACCAAGGAAGAAATTCATATGAATGAAAAAGATCAATGGGGTTTACAAAATATTAAATTATGGGAATATGGATTACAATGTGAAGTATTCCGTGGAGGACTTGGTATTTAAATTAATTATATTATCATTATTATTCTATTGTTACTATGTATTATATATATATATATATATTGTTCTATTTATTTATTTTTTTGTTTATTTATTTCTCAAATCTCCCCTCCCCTCGGCCCCAATAACTTGTAAGGTATAACTATTAAATACACACAATTTTATCCCCTTTCAATCAAATCACAATTTGAAATATATAATTCCTTCGCAGCACATACATAAAAAAAAAACAATAACACACATGAATAATCATAATACTATGCATAATAGTATAAAAGAAAATAGGATTGAATGAAAAGAGAGATATATAGATTGAGGGGGGTTTAATTAAAATGAATTTACAAATGATATGATTATTAATTTAGGTGATAACAGTAGGTTTAGTACGACCCGTGAATTTTTGAAGTTGAGAAAGATCAAGAGCAACATCAATTAAAGATTGAAGTGCCTTTTGAGTATCTGCAGTATACTCGGATGCATTATTTGAATACTTTTCAACATACAAACGTACTGTAGCACCAGAAGAACCAGTACCAGAAAGACGAATGACAAGACGTGAACCATCTTGGAAAATGATACGAATACCTTGCTTTTTAGAAATACTACCATCAATAGGATCATTATATGTAAAATCATCAGCAGTAGCTACAGTAAATGATCCAAGTTGTTTTCCTTCTAATTCTTTGGTTTCAATCATGCTACGTAATCGTTGAACCATTTCATCTGCTCCTTTTCCATCTACTTCTTCATAATCATATCTTGAGAAAAAGTTACGACCATAAATTTGATAATGAGATTGAAGAATATCCTTCACACCCGATCCAGGATTCTTCTTATTGACATAAGCCAAAATATTTAACCAAGCTAATGATAAATGTGTATATAAGTTAATTAAAGAATAAATAATAACCTATATATATATATATATATATAAAGAATACTTTACCAATAATAGCCCATAAACCATCCTTTTCACGAATATGATCTGAACCTGTACCAAATGATTCTTCACCACAAACAGAACAACGACCTGCATCCATTAAATTACCAAAAAACTTCCAACCTGTAGGAACTTCAAAATATTCCAATCCTTGTTTTTTAGCCACTAAATCTAAAGCTTGTGAAGTAGGCATACTACGGGCTAAACCTTTCACACCTGTTTTTTGGAAATAAGGAATAGCTTCTTTAGCATAATGAGCAATGATAGCTACACTATCACTAGGAGTAACAAATGCATCTTTTCCAATCACCATGTTACGATCACCATCACCATCGGAAGCGGCACCAAAATCATAACCTTCATTATTAACACGTTCAACAAGATCATGAGCATAAGTTAAATTTGGATCAGGATGAGCACCACCAAAATCAGGAAGTGGAATACATCTCATCACACTAGATTCTGGTAATCCCAATTCTTGAACGAAAAGACGTTGACCATAAGGTCCAGTCACTATAAATTTATATATTATATATATTTAGTTATAGATTTTTCTTTTGTCCTACATCTTCTTCCCCCAACATGAATATAAAATTCTTTCTTCCCGTTTTTTTTTTCTCACACCCAACACTATATATATATCCCCCCCCCCTCTCCCAAATTACCTCCATTCATGCCATCAAAAAGCATTTTAAAATTTGGATTATTTGAAAAAAATGATTTAATAGAATCAAAATCAAAGATATTTTTCATTAATTCAATATAATCATGAACACTATCAATAACTTCAATTTCAAGTTCCCCAACATTTTGTTTTCCCAACACTGAAAAATCAATCTATTTTAAATAAAAAAAAAAAAAAAGAGTTTTAATTATACCAAAAAAGGGAATTAATAAATAAATAAATAAACCCGCTTTTTTTTTTTTTTACCTTTGGAGTATCCACTATTTTGAGTTCAGTAATCGTTTTTGAAATTTCATAAATTTTATCCGTCACATTTTCTGGAGCAGGACCACCATTTGAAATATTATATTTAATACCAAAATCATTGTCAGGTCCTCCAGGATTATGAGATGCAGTTAAAAGAATACCACCTGTAGCATTTAATTTACGAATCAAGTTGGATACAGCAGGTGTTGATAAAATACCATTTTGACCAACAACAAGTTTTGAGACCTATTATAATTATATATATATATAAATATATATATAAGAAACGTCTTCTTTTATTATTCAATGTGTGTGTGTGTGTTTTAAAGAAAGAGAGAAACTTACACCAGCAGCAGCACTTAATTTAACAATGACTTGAAGAGTTTCATCAAGATAATAACGACCATCACCACCTACAACAAGTGTAGCCCCTTTAGCTGGAATGGCATTTAAAATAGCTTGAATAAAGTTTTCGGTATAATTGGGTTGTTGAAAGATTTTAACTTTTTTTCTTAAACCAGATGTACCAGGTTTTTGACCTTCAAAAGGTTTTGTTGCTATTGTTTGAATAATGGAGACCATTTTTTTTTTTGGTGGAAAGAAAGAAAGAGGAGAAATAAAATTTCTTTGTTTTTCCACGCGTTTTAGTCTATATTTATTTTGGATCGGGCTTTTTTTTTATTATTTTTATTTTTATCTTTTTTTTTTGCATAGAAACCGAATAATTTCACTACTTCTTTACATAATACAACTTGTTTGATTAAGTAATCCATTTCTGAATGATCCGATCTACGGTCCGCTCTCTCTCTCTCTCTCTCTCTCTCTGTTTCATGTAGAACTACCTTTAAAGAAAATAAATTTATAGATGATTTATGATAAGAGTTTTCTTTTTTTTCTTTTTTTTTATAAACAAAAGAACAGGAACACATTTATTTGTTTATATCATTTATTTATTGACTCGGGATAAAAAAGAGTATTTGTTTAATTTCATTTGTACATTTAATTCAAAAAAAGTATTTATTCCTTACTAATTATAATGATAAAAGGATTTCATAAATGGTCTCTTTTTTATTTAAGGAATTCATTTATATTTGATTTAATAACAAAATGACATAATTCTTTAACTGCGCTAACACAAATTTCTTATCATGCAAAAAAAAAAAAAAAAAAAAAAACTCCCCCCCCCATTGACCACATGACTTCGCAGCAGGTGAAAAACCCGCAAAAAAACACACACACACATGCACATTTAATATCTTACGTTACTTATTTCTTTTTTACTTTTTACTACGAAATATATATCATTCACTTAACTTTTTAAACCCCTTAAAATATATACTTTAATCCAAACATGTCAGTTCGAGACGTTTATAGTAACATTTATTCTACTTTTCATTCTGTTCGAGAATCCCTTATTCCTGTTTTAAAGAATTCTAAATTTAAAGAAACAGGTTGTTTAACCCCTGAAGAAGTAAGAAATAGATAGATGGCCATTTTATCTTTATAAGTTAATTATATTCGTCCATTTATTTGAGATTGGATGGAAACATTAATTTGTTTGCTTTCTTTTCCTCGTCTTTGCTAAATGTTTTATATAAATAGTTTGTTGCTGCAGGAGAGTTTCTTGTTTACAAGTGTCCAACTTGGTCATGGTGAGTTTTTTTTTTTTTTTTTAATTCATTTAAAAAGAATAAAAACGAAATGCATAAAGTCTGACTTTTTTTAAAAAAAGGGAATCTGGTTTAACGGAAAAGAATCGAGACTATTTACCAAAGGATAAACAGTTTCTTGTCACACGTAATGGTAAGTTATATATACAAAAATTAGTATTTCTTAAAAACAAAGTTGTTGTTAATAATTATATAATAATTAGTACCATGTCTTCGTCGTGCCAAACAAATGGAACTTACAGAAGATGATGATGAAACACGTCAAGTAAATGGAGAAGGAGATGATGAAAAAGATGAAGATGGATGGATGTATACTCATAGTTCTCGAGGTGAGTTATATAATATATAATATAATATAAAATAAAATAAAAACTCATATTAATAATAATAATAACAATTAGTTACCAAGACAATGGATGAAATTGCTCAAACAATTATGGATGATGAAGAAGAAGAAGAGAAATTAAAAAAAAATATGGAAGCATTAAATTTGGATAAAGATAAACAAATACCATTGGATGAAATTCCTGATTTAGATGATATTCCTGACATGGAAGATGAAGTAGTTGAAGAAGATGATCCTGTAAGTTTTTTTTTTTTTTCACATTATTAATATTATATTATACTCATCATTTTCGTATAATAAATAGGCTATTGCGCAAGAACAACAAAATGATTCTAATTTGAGTGATAAGTACGTATTTTAAATAGTTCATCTTTCCCACCTATTTACCCCTTTTTAAAAAAAAACTTATTCCTGAATTATGTATATAGTGATAAAATTCTTCAAGTACGTACTTATGATGTATTTATCACTTATGACAAGTATTATCAAACGCCAAGAATGTGGTTATTTGGTTATGACGAAGTAAGTAAAAATAACAAATTTTATTTTACGTATCCATTTTTTTTCTTTAACAAATATGAATCATGATTATCAATGTATGGGTTTTATTGTAGCAACGTCGTCCTTTATCATCGAGTCGTGTATTTGAAGATGTAAATCAAGATTATGTAAAAAAAACAGTAACTATTGATACACATCCACATTTGAATATGAATCTTGCATCCATTCATCCTTGTAAACATGCTGAAGTAATGCAAAAGATTATTGAACGTATGGGAGACGGAGTCTCGGCTGGACTTGCAGAAAAAGGTCAAGAAACGGGTATCCGTGTAGATCAGTAAGTGTAACCAAAAAAAAAAAAAGAGTATCATGGTGGGGGGAAGGGTTGAAAAACATATGATCAAAAAAAAAATGAATAACATGTGAGAAGCAATAATCATGAGGGGGGGGGGAATAAAAAAGATTGTAAAGTATAATAATATTTTTTTTTTGTGTGTTTTTAATAGATATTTGATTATATTTTTAAAATTTATGAGTTCAGTCGTACCAACTATTGATTATGATCATACTATTAGTGCATAGTAATAAATATATAATAATGTAACTACGTAACATATAACAATTTATAAAGTTTTTTTTTTTTTTTTTTTCAATTGATGATTATTGTTATTATTCTATTTAGTAGACTACTTAAAAAAAAGGTAATTCGGGAGGGGAGGGGGATCTAACAAAAGAGTTATTATATAATATTTTTGCTGGACTAAATATATTTTATTCGATCCAATTAAATATTTCGTTACGTATTGACTTTTTATAAGATATAATAATTTCTATATTTATTTCTATATATCTCATTTTGTACATAAGATGCTACTCTATTCTATTCACAAAAGTATATGAATACTACATAAGTTTATATCATACCTAATAATAAATATAAGTAATGAACTTCTTAATATAAATGGAAACCAAGCAGTAAGAATAACCTACACTAGTTTTATATATAAAAATTTAGATTATCAAAAAAAAAATAAAAAATTTGATACATAGTATAGCACTAAAATCAAAACCTTCTATTTTATCGGGAAAAAAAAAACTATTTGAAGTTTTTATATCAAAATGAGAAATGTCTATTTCTTGCTACTAAAAATAGTTAAAGATATCAAATCGTTTTTTATTTGTTAAAAAAAGTTAGAATTCACCTTATAAAAAGTGCGGTTATACATCAATGTAGGTTTATAGTTTAGTAAATTGTTGACAGTTAGTTCAATATATATATATATATATAAAAGAAAAGAATTGGAACACGGGTTGTCAAAAACAACAATCTATTGAATAAATAAATAAAAATGTTGTTATGATTAATATAAAATCATGTGAGTTATTGACTAGATTTAGAAAAGGTTTCTTTTATAGGTTATATAAAATCAATAATAAAACTTACATGAATAAATTCGTGTAAATTAACACCTGCAAATACTATATTCTTTAACCGCACACACGCGTCAAGAAAAAAAAAATATAGATGTCTTAACTTATTTGTCCCTTTTATCTTCTTCTTTTATATCTTCTAAGGGGGGAAAAAAAAAAGAGAGAAAGGAGAGAGAACCACTACATTATGATGTTATCAAGGATAGAAAAAATTAAATAAAACGCGTATAAAACAGAGTATAAATATGTAATATAAAATCTCGCGTTATCAAAGGTGTATAAAGAAGTTTTCCCTTCTTTTAAGTTAAATAATTATAGACAAAGGTATATATATATATATATATAATCTATTGAAAATGAGAGAAAACAATTTAGAGTTCTATAATTATTCAAGAACTAGAAAAAAAAAAAAAACGCGACACACATTACAATATACAAAAAACGAAATAAAAACCCAGTTTTATTTATAAGAACGCGTACTTTAATTTAATAACGTCCTCTTTCTATTTTATTCATCTATTCTCTACGTAAAATTCAAAGAAAAACTTTTTATATAACTAAACTATTTTTTTTTTTTAACAACGACGACAACTTTATTTGGAAATCAAAGATCTAATTTCCAACGATGAATTAAAAACATATATATATCCAATCTGAGTTACTTTTAGTATATAAACAACCAGAGGTTCTGTTTTTTATTGCCTAGACCCTAACACGCAACTAAAAAGATATAATAATAATAATAATAATAATAATAATAATTTTTTTTTTTTTGCTATCCTTCTTATAAAGTAAAAAATATCATCATTTTTTTTCACCCTCAATATATTTAGATATAAAAGAAAAATACGTATTATTAAAAAATTTGAAAATGACAAAACAATTTTTTTTTTTGGGGTGGGGGCGATATGGGTCACTTTCGAACACAAAAGTACTTGATACATTAATAAATATTTTAAAATGATGGATAGAAAAAGGAAAACAACAAAAGAAATATATGCACATGCTATTTACAAATGAAAGGTATTTTCGTAAGAGAGGTGTAGTAGTAGTAATAGTTATTGATGGAGAGAAGGAGGAAATAAAATGGAGAACTTGTATAATATGATTTTTTTTTTTGAGTGTTTTTTTTGAGTGTTTTTTTTTTTTTTTTTTTTTGAAAAATTTGTGTGAGAGAACATGTAATAAAATGGGGGGCGTGAGAGAGAATGAAGAAGAGAGTATATAAAGAAAAGAGAAGAAAAAAAGGTGTTACGTATCATAAGGTATATAATGTGTTGCCATGGAAGAAATGGATGTTAATAATAATATAGATGTAAATAAAAAGAAAAAGATATATATATATTTGAAATTATGGAGCTGCAATAAAAGATTCAGGACTTGAACCATAGTCCAAAACTTGATGAATTGTCTTTTTTAAAGCATTGGGAACAACTGGTTTACTAACACAACCATTCTATATATAAAAATTTAAATATGTAAGGGCCAAGCCAAAAATATATATATATATATAAAAGCCAAGTGTTTCTTGGTAACAAAAAAAACTTACCATGCCAACTTGAGCAAATGCACGTTTCCAATCAGCTGTATCATTGGTAGTTACTGCTACAATAGGAATATTTCGATTTTGTAATAAAATATTATATTCTGTTGAACTTCGAATATGTCTTGCCGTATCTACACCACTAAGATATGGCATATCAATGTCAAGTAAAATAAGATCAAATGTTTTACTTTGAAGAATTTTTAATGCTTCTAATCCATCCTTGACTTGTTCAATGTGTTGAACTGTATCTGCCATATGAAGTCGTAATACACGCTCAAGTAATTGTAAATTGACATTATTATCATCGACTAATAAAACATTGATTCCAGCCATATTAGGAGGCTGAGTTAAAGAAGAATATCTTGATGTCGTACGGGGTACCATTGGTGCTGTTGGAGAGGGCGTTGGTAACACCATCGTTGCTAACGTTGCCGTTGTTGAGTCGCATGTGGATTGGGTTGAATCGAAAAGAATAGTGTTATCTAAAATAACAGGTGGAGTAGTTAAAGGAGGACTTAATGGAGAAGAAACAGGTGATGAAGGTGATAAAAGTGGTGGTGGTGGTGTATTATTATTATTATTATTTGCAGCAGCAGCAGCAGCAGCTTGAGCAAACGTGGTTGTAGTTGAAAGTGGCGATGGTGGTAAAATAAAAGAATATCGCGTTCGAGTATTATTACTACTATTACTGTTTATAGTTTGTGAGGGTCGACGTCTATGATATTGGGGTCTTTTTGGTATGATTGTTGTTTCATCAGATGTAGAATGTCGTCGATGATGAAGTGGGTGAAACAAGGAGGAACCTGTTGAGGCTCTCCGGCCATTATAACCAAAATAATCCAATGTGAATAACTTTAAACAATATAAAAAAAAAAGGTGATGGGAAATAAAGAAGAGGTATATATATATATATATTTATTTTTTGTTAAAAAAAAAAAAAAAAAGAGACGTGTTCAATAGAAATATTTTTTTTTTAAAAAAAAATGAAGAAGAAAAAATAAAATAAAAAAGAAAGGAGAAATGAAAAAAAAAAAAACAGAACCGAACCGAACATTGAAAGCTTTTTATACGTTTTCTCATTATGACCAAAAGATGTGTGTGTGTAAGATTTTTTTTTTTTTTGACTACCATGGGTTACATTTTGGGGGGGGAGGAGGAGAAGGAGAGGATGTAAAAAATAAGGGGGAACATTCATTGGGGGGAGAGTAAAGAAACTTTTCTAAAATGGTCATACATGGGTCGGTTGAATTGTTATAAAAAAAAAAAAAAAGGGACATCTGCTGGTTTTTTTTTTTTTGGGGGGAAGAGGGGAAAGGTAAGGACGACAAAAAAAAAAAAAATATGACAAGAGTAGAAAGGTACACAACATGACTTATATAGACTGGCATATAACCCCTTCTGGACCCATCTTTTCATTTTCAAAAGATAATTATAATAAATGTTCTGGAATTGTATAACAACTTGTTGCTAACAAAAAAAAAAAAAAAAAACCAGCTTTACCTAAACCTTTCCTTTTTGTTCCTATGATAAAGGTCTTCTTCCCAGGGTTTTTGTTTATAAAAATTCCCCCATGATTTTTTAAGTTTTCTCATGAAAAAAAAAAAAAAGGTCACTGCATTATAATAGTAAACATCATCAAACGGATTTTTCATGTTGGTTAAATGACAAATAAAAAAATAATCGCGTTTTTTTTTACAATACTAAAAAAGACTTGCTTAACATTTATCAAGACATGCTTTTTTTATTTTTTATTTTTAAAAAAAGATATATATTTTTTTTTTCGATTATCAACTTTTATAAATCGATTTCCCCCCCCCTCTTTTAAAAAAAGCTAATCCATGAATGGTTAATTATCTTTATAAACAACAATCCAATATGCATATATCACAGGTTATGGCCGTGCGTTGTTTAAAGGTAAATACAATGTTGTGCATGGGATCTTCTACTTTTCTTTCAAAAAAAAAAAAATTGGGGGGGGGGAGGAGGAGTGGAAGAGGAAATTTACATATTAAAAAGCCGCAATGAAATTTCATTATTTTGATAACATTGTATAACTTTTTTTTTAACTTATTAAAAAAAAATGAATGAATGCTTTTTTAAATATAATAAAATAATATGTATAAAATCACTTTGTTAAGTAGAACACATATTTTTGACATGCAAATTATAAAAGTATCAATATAAATCCACCAAAAAACTTATGTTATGAATTTTGTCCTTCTTTTTTTTTTTTTTTTCCGAACATTCTAGATTATATGTGTAAAAGTATTTGACAGCACGTACTACCTTTTTTATTCTTTTAAAGAAGTATAATTTAATTCTTGTTTATGTTGATTAAAAGCTTTCTTTTTTTTTTTTTTTTTTAGAAAGAAAGAGTTTGATTTTTAAACACTTATATTCACAATTCTTGTTTAATTGAAAAAAAAAACGCTTCAATATTATACTTTAAAATATGAATACAAAATAAAAGTGATCGAATATTTGTTATAGAATCATTGACTGTTTATTCTTCTTATTTTGGTTTCTAGTAATGAAAAATTAAACAGGATGATTATTAGAATGAATTACCAAAAAAAAACAAACCTCAGTTTCGGGAAACATGTTGTATTTTTTGTTTAGCATAATTCCTGTCCATGCAAGTATTAGTTATTTCAATTGAAAAGATATGTAAACCCTTCTCTGTCAACCTCAAAGAAACCAATTAAATACTCAATTTTTACAAAGTAAATAATAATAACGACGATGTCAAAGATAACACCCGGGGAATTACAAAATAAAATTACTAACTTTGGGGAGCTTAACGGATCTTCTTCCTTTCACTCTCCCCCCAAAAAAATAATAATTTTTGTTAAGCAAGACCTTGAGGGGGGAGGTGGGGGGGAGAAGGGCAAGCGAAAGAGGGTAAAAGCCTAGACCAATTAATTGTCAGCCGGTACATAATCCGCGGACCCATATTTTTGTTTTCGGCATATAAGGACTTTAGATCTTTCCCCTCCCCCCCCCCTTTTTTTTTTTTGTTATATGTAAGCAAACGATGGATCTTTATCTTAATAATCAAATAATAATAATAATAAAAAAAAGGGGGGGAGGAGGGAGGATTGATGCAAAGAAGAAGGTGATAATCCTTTTACGATTTTGATCCGCTTTTCTCTTCTTTTTTATACTAGTCTAAAAAAAATAGTTTAGTGAAAAAAAAAACAATAATAAGACTACCTTCAAGCAAGCAAAGCAAAAAATAAAAAATAAAAAAAACAATAACAAAAAAACAATCATGTTTTTTATTGCGGAATTGTCTCCAGTAATGGTATGATAAATATATTATTCATTTTCGTTGGTAATATAAATAAGACAAATTCGGGGTGCTTTATTTGTTTATATATTTGTAAATAAAAGGTACAGTACCATTGATAATTATAAAGGAAGAAAATGTTTATCAAGAAAAGGTTGGACAAAAAAAAAAAAAAAAAGATGCATGATAAGTTACCCGTTCCTTTTTTTTTTTTTTTTGTTACATTCTTGCCCTTGTGATTTGTTATTTTGTATTACACAGGTTTTGCATTATTTGAGATGGAACTTTGGTCCTTATGCAAAAAAAAAAAAAAAGATCTACAGAAAGAGAAAGTTAGCAGAAAATGAAATGTAATACGTTGATTATTATTATTATTTTGACATTTAACTAGTGTTATGTACATGTATGTTTTTACAAAATGGTTGTTAAATGAAGAATGGTGAGACGGATTACTTTTTTCATTTTTTTAAATGTAAAAAATATTTTTATCGGAATGCTTCCGTACGTACTCAGGAAAAGAAAACAAATTTTGTTGCTAGGATAGTAAACAACAACATACGTATAACATTACAGCACAACAACTTTTTGAAGAATTCGCATTTAAATTATTCTGTACGTACGTACGATTTTTTATTTATATATTTCACTGCTGTGCATAGGTAGAACTCGTTTTTATTCTATATACTTTATTTACTATTGGAGAAAAAAAAAACTATTTTTGACAGCTTAATAAAAAAAATAAAAAAAAGATGATGATGATGATGAATGATATAATAAGATGTCGTGTTCTGGTATGATGACATTGTAATATTATATTAAGAAATGTCATGGGTATGAATATAATGATCCGATGACATATCATAATTACACATCATCATTTGAATAATTATTATAGTGAATATGCATCCTTTTTTTTTTTTTTTTTTTTTTTTTTTTTACTTTCTTCATACGTATCAGTTCTATAATATATCAAGATAGTCATATTTCAATTACAACAGTCTGAACAACCAATTTTGTCTCCTATTTATTTATAAAGATATCATACTCATTTAAAAGTAATCCTTATTTAACATCAATATTTTAGCTATATAATATTTGTTGATGCAAAAACATTCCATTTTGAGAAGGGTATCCATGATCAAGTTTTTGGATTATAGGTAAAAGCCCATCTTATAACTCAACTTAATGTATATAAGCTTTCCATTTTTGATGCATTGATGATCGAGTTCCAAAATCGGTATAAGTCCCCCAGATTATTATTATTATTATTATTTTTTTTCATGTCATTGTAGCACACAACTTTTTTTTATTTCAAGGGAACCCATGATCGACAAAAAAAAAAAAAAAAAAAAAAAAAGACCGCACAAAAGTCGGCTCTTGGTTATTATTTTCACTCTTAATTATAATATATACCAGTAGGGTTTTTCAACTACATTTTTCTCCGCAAAAAAAAAAAAAAATTTGTATACCATTCCACATGTTTCCCCCTTGTTGGAAAGAATAATAGTTATTCTTAAAAGTTTGACCGTGAGTAGTAATTCTATTTAATATCATTGTTATTACAAACATTGACGCCTTAATTTAAATTATGATTTTTTTTCTTATATTATTAATTTATAGACACTTTTTTTTTTTTTTTTATGAATTCATAAGGGCATTTTTAAATGTGATAACTAGGTACATATTTTATCTAACCGCATTATTTATTTATTATTATTATTATTATTACTGCACGCCCACCTACGTACATAATGTGTATAAATCAAATTCATTTTTTTTTGTGCTGCGGCTCCCCCCTTCTCCCCCACGACAAAAAAAAAATGAATTTTTCGCACATGACAAAAATAGATTCACACAGAACTTCTTTTTTATAATAAAAATAAGATAATGAAATAGAATTCATTCTTTCTTTATAGTAAACCAAAAAAAAAAAAATTCGTTTGAGAGTGAAAGAAATTCTTTTTCTTCATTACAAATTTTAATTTTAAAGTTTAAAGAGTTGGCAATTTGTGATATATTACTTTTGAAACATTACACAATATACACAGTATTTGTACTTTTTTTGATGAAAGCGATCTATCATTAGAAAATCTCATATATATTTATCATTATGTAGTTTTTACTTGTATATAGAGAGATGAAAGAGGGAGGAGAAAAATAAAGATAAATGGGTTCAATCTATAAACATAAAAAATCTCTATTTTTCTTTTTTCTTTTTGTATGGTTCATAATCAATTTGAGAACGTGCTTTTTGTACATAATTATTAGCGGTAATCTAGCGCCGCATATGCATGCATACATTAGGAACAGAAAGTTTAATCAAGAAATGATACTCACAAGTGACTTTTCATAATTATTATTATTATTATCAACGTATTGAAAACCGATTTGTAATTCATATTGTTATTGTTGTTGTATAGGTGACAAGTACTCTTTTTTTTTTTTGGGTCATGCACAACTAATTATAATATAAATCAACGTATAATATATATATATATAATCCTCAGACACCAGACACTACTTTTATTCTTTATATCATCATATATTCATCATGTTAAAATTCATCATTCATGATAATATAATTTCATGGGGCCATCAAGTAAGAAACCTGATGATCAACTCATTGTACGTACCCATGATAATATTATATCATACTCGTCATTTTGTTTTGACAATTTAATTTTTTTTTTTTTTTTACCCATGTGTAGCTCTACTTTATGTCTAATGGTTACCTTTAGTATCACATCCTTTCTATTCTTGATAGTATTAGCGATCTTTATAACCCCGTGTTCTGTTGTTGGTCAGCGCAGCGTAAAAAAATAAAAAAAAAGGTACAATCGAGTTTATGCTAAATATGGCAAGTGGGGGAGGATGTATCACTTTTCAACAATTCTATTTTATTTTAACAAGGTTTTTTTAAAATCGTTCAATATTATCTCCGGTAATAGTGAGAAAGAAAGAAAAAAGAGGGAGGGGGGCTGGACCATATAGTATATAGTGTTGCAAAGACATATTTAAATAATAGAATGAGAATAAAGGTAAATAATTCTCTACAAGTCCATTTATACTACTTATAATGCAAGTTGCAAGTCGATCTTTTATTTTATAAATCAATCTCTTGTATGTAAAAAATAAATAAATAATGCTAATCCAGAGTTATTTTGAAAGTTCTTATAGTTATAATTTCACAAGTTAATAATCTATGGCATTTCAATCATATATAAATATATAGGATACGTATCTTTTATGAAAAAATAGAGATAGTAAGATAAAAAAGAGATTATTTACTTGGTGCAACAAAAAATCAATTAGTAGATGTACTTATAAATAGTGCATTCCTCATAATGTTATATATATATGGAATATACTGGTTTTATTATTATTATTTTGAATTAGTGAGGTACGTAGTACGTTTGTTTTTTACGCAGAAACTGGTATCAATTTATAGAATTACACGGTCTTCGAATCTCATTATCACTCAAAAGATCATGGAACCCGACGAGAATGAACGAAACACAAGTTATTTCTAACCCCTTGTTTACTATATTAGGCATGTTTTTTCTTTTCGTTACAGTACCATCCTCTTTATGGGTAGCATGGTAACAAAAAAAAAAGAGTTGTTCTTAGTGGTGCTGGTGGTCCACTATACTATATTTACAATCTTTCTTAATTTCAGTTATAGTAGTACAGGATTGCTTGACTGATAAATGGTTCTAATTTTAAAGAGAATAAAAATGGATACGTCGTATGAAGGCAAGAAGATTCAAGTATTTTAAATTATGTGTACAGATAGAAGGAAAAAAAAAATCAAACTATATATTTAAAGACTATCTATGATTTATATTATTGTTAGGTATTATTAACAATAATGTTGTAACGCAACAATAATTAGAACATATTTTGCAAAGAAGAAAAAAAAATGTCGATAAAATAAGTGTATGAATATCAAATCCAATTACGTACCAACAATAGATATAATACATTATTTATTATGAGCAAAAGTTATATTCTCATGTTCACAAGATATTCGCGTACGTAGTATTTTGTACAACTACACATTTTATTCATATGTTTGTTGTGTTTAGTCTTACGTGAATCAATTGAGTTATTGATTAGTTGTAGAATAGGTTTTTATGGTGCTTTTTTTTGTTATTCCAATCTGTAAATTAAGATATATTGGAAACGTGTAGTATATTTTTGGGTCGATGATTCATGGGGGATGTTCTTTATAAGACTCTATTTTCACGTCATAATGTATCACTTACGCATGACTTTTTTCGAGACTAATTTAGATTTCATGTTCCAATATAAATATATATATTTTAAAAAGACACCAGTTATTGAGATCGTGTTGACGTAAGAAAACACCGGACTAATCCAAAACTCAGTTTTTTTTTTTTTGGATAAGAAAAAGTACAACATGAATAATCATTGTTTTTTTTTTTTTTTTTCAATAAAAAATGTAAAATAAATGATTAAAAACATGAGATTGTATATTTACCAGAAATAAGTGTGACATGGGGATTTTTTAGTCTTCCATGGTACTCTACATTTACCATTATACTATATACGTAATATTTATGGATTTACCTTGACATTTGCCTCTAAACATGGTGAACTACAATATAAGTTTTCAATTTACTCAACGGGATTGTCTAACCTTACTAAATGGATTTAAAAACATGTCTTTTTAGCGTATATATTGAAATTAATCTTTAAACAGAGGATATTTCATTTGTCCCTTATTATTATTATTGGTCATTGATCTAGGTAAGAGTAATAAAACTTATGTGATTCAAAATAGATTATGGACCTCCTCACCAGTTGAAAATTATTGTTGATTCAACTCATCACCGTCCAACCAAATCCATAGTTCCAATCTTATCAACTGTTCCACATCCTCAAGTATTTTATATTGTTGTCGTAGTAGATGTGCATTTTGGTTTAATGAGGTAATAATAAGAATTTCTCATACATTAATAATAAATCGATTTATTGAATAAAACTTTCCAATAGTGTCAACTCTATTGATGACCTTATGATACCATTTATTTATTTTTTCTTCTAGTGATATAGATATATAAAAACTAGTTCATATCCTAGTTAGAAAATTGTCTCATAGACTATTTTATTGTCTTTTTATTTAGTAGCTGGATATTAGAAATAAAAAATAGGATAAATTTCTATAATACTATTTCAAAGTATTTCTTTGTGGCAACCACTCTACCCTGACGTTTCTTACCATTTAGTTTCGAAAATCTTGAAAGCACTATTTCACTTTTCTAATGACTCTGTTTTATATCATGGTACGTAGGCTGTCAAAAAAATTTTTTTTTTGAATAGAGATATTTAATTATACTTACAAATTCTTGGAAAACTGATAACGTTTTGGTTGGGTTTCGGTGACAATTCATAAATATCGTAGAAAATATATTTTAAAAGAATTATTATAACAATGTCGATGATATGTAAAATATCAACAACACGTCGCACATAAATAGAGATTTTTATTTATTATTTCTAAAAACAATCCATTATCAAACCATACTATTTGAAAAGTATATTAGTAATAATCCCATCGCTTATAAATATAAATATATAATACTATTGACTGGTATTTAGTGGATCAAAGTGAACAGAAACATTTTATATTTTTTCACTTATAATAAATTATTCCCCCCCCCCTCCGGAAATTTCATTGCCGATCCTTCCGAAATTTTGGTGCCCCCCCCCCCAAAAAAAAAAAAGAAAATTCAATTTTTGTTATAGTGATGAATGAATAACCGTTGTATCCATACATATCTCGAATCCAACCATCCTATTCTTTACGACTATACACCTATTTTTAAAACAATAAACCAATATAACAAGAATATTATTACAACTCATGTCATCACCAACCATCAGTGGACCTACTGATCCTACTCATGTTGAAAAGTAAAAAAAAAAGAAAAATGACCGAATTGAAAAAACGCAACCAGAATTCCCTTCACTCCCTCACCTTTTTTTTTTTTTAAAAACTGACACGGACCCCATTCTTGAATTTAATTATAATTTTTTTTCTAGATCGCCTGAACCAAATAGAACAACAACAACTTCTTCTTCACCCACACGTAATAAAAAACGACCCAAAACGTTAGCAAGAGAACTTCAGTTTCTTGTTGATAATAATGGTAAACGAGGTAAAATAAACCAACCATAATTTCTTAAAAAATGGGTGCATATTTTTTTTTATTACATTTTAAACAAAGAAAAGCTTTATTAACCTAATATTTTTTTTTTCTGTTGCATAAATAATAATAAAATAAAATAGCAAAACGCGATCAACCAAAATGTCCTATTTGTCAACAACGTGTTGATATTACTAAATGGGAACAACATTATCAACTTGAACTACGTCGACTTGAACAATTACAGTCCGATATATATGAAGATCCCACAAATAAAAGGTATTGTGAATTAAAAATTTCGCCTTTACATATATATATAACTCAATGTTATATTAATATTATATTGGTCTCCATTTGTACTTGTTGAATATATAGTAAAGGAAAAAAACGAGGTGCAGCTGTAGTAGCTAGACAACAATTAGAACGATCGAGTGGCAGAAAAAAAGCAATTTCAGTTTATGAAGAAACTTTAGAAAAAATTCATAAGAATCGAGATCAACGTAATGAAAAGTTACGAAGAATAGGTATAATTTCCCTTAATCGACCTAAACGTGGAAAAAAAAAATAAGGTTACATGAATTGTCATTGCTAAATATATTTATTTTTTTTAAACAGATAATAGCCATTTACATCCAACAGAAGCCATGTTACAAGATGATCAAGCATTAGCTTTAAGTCAAGGTTAGTTTTTTTTTTTTTGTTATTTATTATTATCAATATAATCATCTACTAAGTATCTTTATTTATATAGCATTATTGGAAGATGGTGAAGATGTACAAACATGTTTTATTTGTAACGAGATGCTTCATGGTGATTCGGAAGCTGTTAATTTTCATATTGATAGTTGCTTAGCCAACATGAACAACACCGATACTACTACTACTACTACTACTACTACTTCAACACCTGAAATTACAGAATCAAATGTCGATATTGATAATGATAATGGAGCTTGGGATGAATATGAATGGGCAGGACAAAGACGTGTACGAGCTACTGCTATGATGGATGGTGGATATGGTGGTGCTGGTTTTGCCACAGCAAGTAAACGAGAAGAAGATGAGGATGATGATGAAGATCTTGACGTAGAAGATGATGATGCTGCACAATATGGTCAATCTCAATATACTGAAAGAGATATTTTTGCTCAAGATGAAACGGAAGATGTATCTGCATTACGTGAAATGGTTTCTGGTGCTTCTGGGAGTGGTACACGTCAAAGCTCAACATCGTATGTATATTTAACATGTATTTACATTGCAAGAGGGAAAAAAAAAAAGAGGATTTAGTTTATTACACAGACCTTATTGATTTTTATAAATTTTATTTAGTGCTGATTCTCCTCGAAGTGGATTTGAAGAAACTGTATCAGATGAAGGTTGGAAACGTTCTGTTATGACTGAACAATATTTAATTCCGGAGGCTGGTCACTCTCGGTTAGTTATTGAATCACTCAAACAACGTATTCATCAATTAGAAGTTGCCTCTCGTTCAGCACCTCGTTGTCTTATTTGTTTAGAACCATATAAAACGCCTGTGACATCAATTGTTTGTTGGCATGTACATTGTGAACAATGTTGGTTACAAACTCTTGGCTCAAAGAAACTTTGTCCTCAATGTCAAAAGATTACCACACCCGCCGATTTACGGCGTATTTACCTGTAAAAACAAAACAAAAATTGCAACTTTCTCTCTCTAATTCTCTGTTAACTATAATAATTCCTAATATTATCCCCCCCCAAAAAAAAAACCCCCTTTATTACACACATACACACACACTTTTCATTCTCATTTTTATCACTATTGTCATCTTCATTTATCATTCTTTTTCGTTTTACACACATTCTCTTGAATTCCTGTATTTAGTTTTCTTCTTCTTCGTCGTTCTATAATGTAATATACAAAAGTTAATTCTCCTCTTTTTTTTTTTCATATAACAACATTTAAATAATAATAATCATTTTATAATGATAAAACTATCTATTTTATTTATTCTTTGGGGGGAAATATGTAAGAAAAAAAAATCTTAAAAAATAATTATATTTGTTTATAAACATAATTCTTTATTATTATTATTTATTGTTTTGGATCTTCTTCATCCATTCGAGCCATTTTTACATCTTCTTTATCCACCATATCCTATATAAAATATACACATATAGAGAAAAGATATATTAATATTTTTAATTTTACTAATAAAATTCCCCTTTTTTCCAATCATTACTTACATTTCCATCTTCTTCAGCTTTCCGTTTTACACCTTGGATAGATTCTTTCATTTCAGTATCTTCTTGTTCACTCGATCCAACCAATGTTCCACTTTTGACAGCATCCGCATGACATGTTGCATGATATATCTAGATGAAAAACCGTAATCATAAATGAATAACAAAAAATAAATGGAATTAAACAAAGACATATATATATATATATTTATTATTCAACTTACTGTATTATCCACCATCACTGCATTTTTATACATCCATTCCTCTTCATCATCATTCCAAAAGTCAATAAATCGTTCCCCACAAATAGGACAGGGTTTTCTATCTTCATCATTAGGCATGACCACCATATGAGTTTCTGGATTTATAGTATCCATATCTCCACCTGATCCTGCAGCTGCTGGTGATCCCATATTAACATCCGTCGTTGTATTATCATTAAGAAGGAATGCGGGTGCTATATAGATATGAAATAATAATTCTCACAATTTTTTTAATATTTTCTCTATTTTCCCCAAATTTATTTACAAAAAGCACATAAAAAAAATAATAATAATGATAATAATAATTGAACTAAAAATATATAAAAAGGACTTTTTTTTTTTTTTGTGCCCTACCTTGATGACTAGTTAATTCACCACCAGAACCACTCACCCATTCTTCTTCAGTAACAAACCATGATCTTGATAATCCTCTTTTAACACGTTCTTTCATTCGTCGATTTTGTCGGAAATGAGAATCTAAATGAGCATCCATCTTGCTTTGACCTTCTGAAGTTTTTGGATATCGAAAACCACATTGCTTGCATTGTAATGGTAAACCGGAATATAATAATTCAATTGCACCTGATCGTACACTATTATGTTGTTATATGTATAATATGTGTCCCCCAGTAAATTGATTACGATAATTATGATTGTTGTTTTTTTGTTTTTTTTTTTTTTTTTTGGTTTGTTTGACACAATATTAAGTTACACAAATCAACAATAATAAGTAACAAAAATAAAAAAAAAATTGGTTTTTTGTAAAGAAAAAATGAGTAAAAATATAAATAAATAAATAAATAAAAACTGTTCTCTATATAAAGTCTCTTTTGATAATCTAATAAAAGAAAGAAATAATAATACACACATTTGAAGATCTTTGCTTTCCAATTTAAAAGTACCGAAATCGTTTAGTGAGATAGTTTTTTCAGTCGATTCACCTACATTATCCTTTTCATCTGTTTTATTACTGGTAGTGGTATCATTATTATTTTCCGTCCTTACTGTTGTTGCTGTTTCTGTGGCTATATTCGATGTAGTAGAAGATCCATTTGCAACACTGTTACTATCACTAGGAGTAGTAGTTGTAGTAGGTGGAGGTGTATTACCACCTAATATACCCATGGATGTCAATCCTTTTAATAATTCGGCTGTGTTGATTGATACTCCTCCAGACTGTTGTTGTTGTTGTTGTTGTTGCTGTGGTGGTGGTGTGGGAGAAATAGCAGCAGGAGGAGGAGTAGCTGATACGAGTGGTGGAGGTGTTTGATAAATCGGTGGTGAATGTGATAATCGTCCTATATTACCTACTACTGGTACTTGACCTTGTGATTGAACAGGTGGCGTACTTGTAGCCATGATAGGTGTACTTACAGGAGGCATTGAAAATGGGAGACCATTAAGAATATTACCAAGATTATTAGTAGCATGCGTTTGAGGTAATTGAGTAGAAAAGTTATTATTAATATTAATATTATCATTGTTATTATTTCCAAATATTTGATCCAAATGTTGTTGAATAGCACTTGATTGCTGCGGTGGTAACGATGGAAGCATCGATTGAATCTATACGATAAAAATTACGTATTATTAAAAATTGATGTTGAATTAAACTAATTTTTATTTTATTTTTTATTTTTTACCTGTGATAATAATTGTGAAACATTTTTATCTGTTGAAACCACTTGGGATGATGACGGTAACATAGATTGTAAAGTAGATAATATATTATTAGTTGACGTCGTTATTCCTCCTCCACTTAATAATGGTGACTATATAATTTAATATTGTTAGTAAAAACTTATGTTTCTTTTCAAGTTGGAAAATGGAAAAGCTTACTTGTTGTGCTGTCGTGGTAGTAGTGGCGGTGGTAGTCGTTGGAAGAGGTTTTGAGACTGAGGGCATTGTTTTAGATATACGTTCTTGTTGATAAGAGTTTCGACCACGCGGATCTCGTGGATCTCTTGGATCACGCTATATTTACATATATATATATATATATATATATATATTAATTAAAAAATTTCAAAGTGTCAAAAAAAAAATTATGTTATTACCTTGGGAACGAAATTGGGATTAACATGAATTTGTTGGTGATTGTTGCGTGGCGACATGACAGGTCGTTGTGGTTGTTTCTGTGGTGTTGATGGAAACCTTGTTTGAGGTTGCTGATGCTGTTGTGATAAATGATGATGATGATTAATATGCTGTTGTTGTTGCTGTGATTGTTGATGATGAGGTTGATGATGAGGTTGTTGAGGTTGCTGCTGAGGGGATACACCTTGATTTCTTGATCTGATATAGTTAAGAGGTCGTTCAATCGATTCAATGATTTGTCTTGAAAATACGGGGGCACCATTAGGCATTCCATTTTTCCAAGTATGTAATAATCTTTCAAAGCTTCGACGGACATTTACATCAGTAACTGTATAAGCGTCCAAGAATGTTGAAGCAATATCACGACCGAAACATTCAAGATAAACACCACCCACATTCTTACAAATGGAATCAATTAAATAGAGAACAGGAAGTTTTTGACCGGCTGCGTTCTGGATATAGAATACACATATAAATATATAGAAATAGAAATAGAAAAGAAAAAAAAAAGAAAAGTTTATATAATTAATATCTTATTTTGCATTTAAAATATGATGTTGTGAAACCCAATAATTAAAAAAAAGCTCTTTTTCTTTTTTTGTTCACATAATTTAAACATTCCTTTTCCCCCAAAAAATATCAAAAAATATCAATGATGATGTGTATAAAATGAAATAGAGAAAGTAAATATAAAGATGAAAATGATAAAGAAAGAAAGCAAAAAAAAAAAAAAAAAAGGGATGTATTGGTTGTTTTTTTTTTCTTCTTTTTTTCTTCTTGATTTTTATGCAATGTTTGTGGTTGTTCTTTTCTTGTTCTTTTTTTTTTTATTATTATATATCTCTTTTTTTATATAAAGAAAAAAGAAGGAGGGAAAGAAGGTATTTATTATATACCATCATTAGCGCCCCTCATTCAATGGGCCTCCGTAACAGTAGCAGTAAATAATAGTAAGTTTCTTTACACATCATATACTTTAAACTGTTTCCACCTTCCTCCTCATAAACATAATAATAATAATAAAAAATATTTATAATAATATATAATATAATATATAATAATAGTAATAAAATAAAAATAAAAATAACAACGTATCATCATCATCATCATATGTATACCATGTGTGTATATATGTTTTTGGATATATTCTTTTGTTTCCATTTTTGTAGCACAATATAAAAAAAAAACTAATAGTACAATATAAAAAAGTTTCAAGATGAAAAAAAAAAAAAATAAGAAAAAAAAAAAACTTACGTGTCTAATTTGTTGTTCAATTTCTCGTACAATCACAGCAGCAGCATGTTGATTTTCTTGAGCCATGATGGTAAGATTGGTAATAATGGGTTTACTATTAAAAGTAAGTTCATATAAAGCTTCACGGTAATTTCGTCTAACAGTTTCAATGTCGTTTACTTGTTGTTGTTGTTGTGAAAAACCTTGACCGGGTGCTTGATTCATTCCAGTCATGGGAATGTTATTTTGTTGTAAAGACATGATTTAAATTGTGTTTGAAAAAAAAAAAAAAAAAAGGGTAATCCTCTCTTATTTTCTCTTCTTTCGAAAAAAAATAAAAATAGATCCGGTTGTTATACTATTTGTTGTTGCTATTGTAATTATACTTTTCTTCTTTACCACCTTCTTTTATCAATACTTTCTTCTTGTTACTTTTTTTCTTTTGTTGTTATTGTTGTAATCTGAAAGAAAAAAGTAAAAGAATTACTATAAAAAAAAAAGGAAAAATATATAAAAGAGAAACAGAGATAAAAAGAAGCTGAAAAAAAATTATATAACAATTTGGCAATTTTGAGTCACACACCAAAATAATAATAATTTGTTTGTAAACTTTTTTTTTTTTTTTTTTTTTTTACTCTCTAATACTCGGGGCTGGTGGGGGTGTTCTTGAGGTCAGCAAGCAATAGTGTGATACAAAAAAAAAACCACTCTTCGATACCCGCCTCTTTTCTTGTTTTCAACTGCTTTTTCTTTCTTTTCTTTCTCCCCCCCTCCTCTTTTTGTTAGTTGTCAGCTCTTGTTTCCTTTTTTTTTTTTTTTTACTTGAACTTTTTATAATATAACATGTTAGTTCGTCTTCTTTTATTATTAGAGGGTTTTATTTTATACTTCGCGTTTCTATATGTCTATTGTTCAAATATGTCATTACTCAATAAAACTAAACTAAATGAGGGAACTTTATAACTTTTTTTTTTGTTTTATAGGTCCGAGCCCTATGATCCCTATATTCCGAATGGTCAACCTGGACGTACTGGTCAAGATGCCGTTTCTAATAATAAAGTGAAAAATTTAGAATCTCAAGTACATGAAGTTGTAGGTATTATGCAAGACAATATTGATAAGACTATGCAACGGGGTGAACGTATGGATGACCTTCGTGGAAAGACTGGTAAGTTTTTGTTCAAAAACTCGGAGTCCAACTCTTTTTTTTTTTTTATCCGATATTAAATAAGCTTATTTTTTTTTTTTCATACTTAACGATTGATATATAATAAAACATTTTTAATTAGAGGATTTACAAGCAACTGCCAGTCATTTCCGTCGAGGAGCAAATCAAGTACGTAAAAGAATGTGGTGGAAAGATCTTAAATGGAAAATTATTATTGCAGTGACTATTTTGGTTATTCTTGGTATTATCATTGGTAAGTAATATATAAGAGCAAAAAAAAAAAGGAGTAAGATAATTAATTTCATTCTTTCATTTTATTTAGGATCAATTGTTGGTACTCAAAGTAAGTTTATTATTTATTATTATGTTGGAAAAAAAGAAAGAAGGAAGAGGCTTTATATTTATAACACATATAATTTCTATCTATAGATCAACAATAACTGAGTAATACGCGTTTATATCACCACTACTATAATTATTATTACCAAAAGTTACTTAGATTGAAAAGTAGAGCAGAGAAAAACAAAAAGGGCGCAGGGTAAAGCTATAAATATAGCTTTTTCTCTCCTCTCTTTTTTTTTTCTCTTCTTTCTAAATATGACTTTATGCTTTCATATATGTATACTGTATACCACATTAACGAATGATAAACAAATTAAAAATAGGCAACAATGGCATTATATATAATTGATCTATTTGTTCTTATTATTTTAGTAGCTGACATTGTGGAAATTAATAGGAGAAACTGATAAATAATTTGTGGGGATCCATGTTATGATTGTTTTTATCATTCCAGAAATTGTTTTTTCCTTTGTAAACAACGATCAACTTTTATATTGTTTCAATTACACATAATACTTGTGTATATAATTGATGTATATTACAAGCCATCGAAAAAAAAAAGACATTACCCTGGTATCATGCATGGGCTTGACGAATGTAAATCATTGTGGGTTGATAACTGGACCCTGGATTCGCATACATTCCAAGGATTACTTTAATCACATGGTTTGATTATCAATTTTTGCTTTTCAATACAATCCTTTCAATTTGGAAGCTTTGTAATAATCTTTGATTATTTTTTTTAATCGAAGTATCTTATCCCAAATAGAGTAGAGATGTTCTTGGGAGGAACACTACTTATGGAGCTGTCGTTGTTAAGACATCACGAGATCTATAAATAATTTCAAGTACATACTATGGTCGCTATAGCAACACAACAAGTTTATATACAAAAATTAAATTCTTCTGCTGCGCATTTTGCAAAAAAAAAAAAAAAAAAAAAACACCCTTAATATTATTTTTTTTCTTTTAATAAACATTCTTTTCTTGGAAAAACAAAATAAAGATCGTCTTTTTGGTTTTTACTTAATCATTTATATTACATAATTCATAATATGTATTTGAAACCAAACATAACTGTTAATGTAAGTGTGTCAAAATGAAAATCATCCAACTATTTTTCCATTTTTGGTACCTGTTTTACCAAATAAGTTTATAATCCTGCTGTGCTGTGCTTTTTTTTTTTTTTTTTTTTTTTTCAAAAAGATAACAGTTTACCTTGCTCTTACGTATAAATTATTTAGAAATTTCGTACTGGGCATTCGTTACATGTAGCAACAACGACAACGACAATGGAAACAAACTTTTCAATAGAAAAATATGAATTATTGAAAAAAGCTCATTTAAAACAAAATCGTGAATTAATTCGTTCAAATACAAATTATGCATCACGTATACACAAATTAGAAGATTGTGTTTCAACATTAAAATCCGAGAATTTGAAACTTCGTACACGGTTGATTCATGTTGAACGTCAACTTAAATTAAAAGAAGAGCGACTTGAAAAGATCTTACAGCAATTATTTTCTGAGGAAGACGAAGTGGTTGTTAAGGGTAGTGATGATAGTATGAATCCTGTAACACCTATAATGTTAGTAAAAGAGCATCAATTACAAGATATAAAATTATCATCTGACAAAAGAGGGAATGAAGAAGCAAAACAGAAACAATATCTACCGAGAGAATTGTATATTATGTCTACTATGAATGAAGATGATAGTCTGGATGATAAATCACTGTTTAAAAAGAAACGCGTTGATTCAACGGTAGCTTTAACCACGCCGTCATCATCAAAATCAGCTGTAGAAATATCCAAAAATAATATGTCAATAATAAGCAATAGTGATAATAAGGAGAATGGTTTTGTTGCACATTCTCATGAGCAACTGTTACCAATGGAAGAAGAATATGATCATGATAATTCAACAGTGTGTTCAGTAACTACAACAGAAGAAGAACAAATAGAATCGCTAGAATGTTCAGATGATGATATGCTGGGGTATTCTGTTGAACCGCCATTATCTCCAGGATTTGATCTATTATTTAAGGGACAACAATATAAAGAAAAAGATGAGCAAGTGGCACAGCAACAGCAATTAACTTTTGCAGACAACAAACAAAAGTTGGTTGAAATGTCGGATTCTAATAATATTGATATTAATGTTTCCAAGGAAGAAGAAGCAGTGGAACAGAAAAGTCAAAAAGGAAGGAGCATGATAAAAAGGGATGGAAAATCACAACAACGGTCGGAAAAAAATTGGAATAATAATAAAAGTATAACTACTACATCTAATACTTCTACAACAACAACAACAAATATAACTCTTTGTGGTAATAAACGAGTCAGAACTCCTAAAAATTATACATTACCTAGTGTTAAAAAGAAACTACGACAAGGTGATCCTTTTACATTCGATTATCAAAATACAAGCACACTATCATAATCAACTCGTCAGTAATAACAAACGTGATATATAACACTGTGGATTAAAATGGAAAGAAATAATAACTACGTCATTCTTTTCTCCAATATTTCCATTAGTATTATTATTTAGTAAAACAATGTCAATACTAATTAGTTAACTGATAGTTTTTTTTTAATGCAAAGTTTGTTGTTCTATATAATATAATATATTTGTTATTTATACGTATGTTTAAGAAATATGAATAAAAGGAAAGAAGGGGGAGAGAAGTTTTCATATAATAGTATGTTACACTAAACAAATAAATCATGGGAAGTGATATTTTAGAGTATGATAAAGGATAAAGAATATTATTTTTTCAAAAGGGAAAAGAGTTCGGCTAAGATACTGTAAAGGGAAAAAAAAATTTTTTTGGAGAGGATAGAAAAAGTCAATATACATCCAATATTAACAAACAACAGATGATAGTCGTGGATTTGCTCCCAAAGAATCAACCCCTTTTTCGTCGTTGAAAATACCAATAGCCTTGGAGACTAAATTGGAAAGAGCGGCCAGTGTGAATATTCATATAGAAGAGGACTACCAACCGTGCGTGTCGACAAGATGCTGGAAAAGGTATTGGTCAAGTCATTCACGAAACACAAATCGCAAAGTCTTGATATCATTGTTAACGATTCAAATGAAACAACCCTGGGTAGCTTGAGAGAGAAGTGTTGAGATAAAAGATAAAAGAGAACAAATTCATAGCATTGCCAGATGTATAATCAACAAGTTTTTTTTTGGGTGACTCGGGTTATGAAGGATAGTGGTGATGAGAGAACAAGATAAAGAATTATAATTTGACTCTTGTATCGGTTAACAAGGTTCTTTTTTTTTTGTAAGGTAGGATTCTTGAAGGAGAGGAATGGAAAAGGATTACAGTTTTTTTTTTTTTGTTTGGTTGCAAATTTAGATTCTTTTTGTTGCTAATTTGGTGGCCAAATTCACAATTTGCAAATATTCATTTTCAGAAGGAGGACCCGTTCTTGAAAGAATATCACGAAGTAAACCCACATATTCATCCATTTTTTGAGTAGATGGAGCAATATTATTAGGTAATCTAATATTGAGAGACATGAATATTTCTGTTACCAACTTTTTGAACTCTTTTTGGGACTGTAAATCACGATGCATGCGTTCAATTTTATTCTTGGACTCCTCTAATCGCTTTTCAATCGATTCTTTCTCTTTTAATTTTTCATTCGCTCTTTGCAGATCTTTGCATTTTTCGTCGTATCTTGGTTTTAAATATTTATTTTCTGCTTGTTTGTTATGAAGTTCTTTTTCTGCAATTTGAAGACGTGTTGTAAGCTGTTTAATTTCGGATGTTTTGGCTGCAAGCTCTTTTTTGTACCTATCTATTTCATTTATTGGGGATGGAACATGAGATACTGGGTTGTCGTTATTGCTAGGTGTGGATGATGATGCTGACGATAATGCGAAAGAAGGGTTGCTAGTAGAAGATGGTGATGATGAAACGCGTGATGTGGATGCTAAACCACCAGACTGAGATGGTCTTCGACGAGTTAAAGGTATATTGTTGCTGTTAGTATTATAGCTGCTATCAGTTACAGCAAGTCCATTACTATTGCTACTGATAGAATTATCACTATTGTTACCTCTATGATAACTATTATTACTGTTGTTGAACCTATTGATGCTACTGCTGCTACTACTACTACTTTCACTATTGAAACGGGAATCTTTATGAATTTTTGATGGCCTTTCATTTAAATTGGTTGATGTAGAACGTTTAGGAATAAACAATGGTGATGCCGATGATGATGATGATGCTGATGATGATGATGATGTGGATGTTGATGCTATTGGTGCTGGTGGTGCTGTTGGTGGTGACTGGAGAGTAATATTATCTGAGCCTTGATGTTCAAGGCATTTAATTGGATCACCTACTGGCATTGGATATCCAAGAGAAATAATACCAGTATTTACACCACATGTTGCATGAAAATATCTATTATATAAAATTATAGAAATTTTTTTTAGATTCTGTTTTCTTATAATTTCTGTCCCGCTCTCCAAAGAGTACATACTTGGTACAACCAAGAACGTTGCATTTCAAACATAAACCTTGACGTTTCAAACATATATAACATTCCTATGTATATCTCTTTTTTTTTAGTATAACAGAAGTTGTTTATATAGAAAGAGAGAGAATTATCCTTATAATATATAAATATGTATATATACCTTAGTATCTATATTCTTGTTTATATAATAAAATGGAAATTGTTCATGCTTTACATCATCATGATATGCACCACATACTATATGCATAAACTTTCCAGAATGTTGAGTTCGTTTTATAGCCCCGGCTACCATTGGACAACATACTACATTCTAAACATTTAAAATGACCATGGTTATTATCTTTATTCTACTTGTTTCATACAAATAAATATAAAAATAAATTACCACTGGTTTATTAGATCGGGTAGATCTACATCGGTCACAATACCATTCATCTTCTGGGATTACTTTAACACCATAGCAAGCTAAATCATAGAGAAAATAAGTTAAGTTGTTCTATTCTAATCTTTACCGAAAATAAACAATCTTTTTATTACCTTGATGAACAGGCATATCACAATCTAAAGTATTTTTTTTTTTAAAAAAAAAAAGATTTATATTAATATCAATAATTATCTGCTAATGGAATGTTTGTATTTTTGCTCACTTTCACCATCCGTTAATTTGCCATCACAATATAAAATTTGATTTCCTGACGTTGATGTGGGGTCATCACAAACTGCGCACCTATCCTGTGTTACACATTTATATACAAGATTTTTTTTAAGAAAAAATATTTAAACAGGTTAGAAAAAATGTCAAATAAACTTTTTTTTATAAATGCTTTATATGTACAAATATATATATATATATATATTGCGCACCTCTTCAACCATTTTTTAATATATTGTATGTATTATAGTATTCTTGCTTAAAAAAAATTAGGAGACAAGAAGGAAGGAGATCCTTTTTTTTTGTGTGTATATATGTTGGAAGTACCGCACGCAGATAGAAAAAAATAGCGAGTTCTTGTATTTTTATGCTTATAAAAGACACTTTTATCTCAGATATAGTAATATATATGTGATTTGCTTATTAACTATTATTATTATTTACAAAAGCATATCAACATATATACGTATATATTTATATATATATATATATATAGAATATAAAATATCGTTTCCTCGCTTCTTTTGTCAAGAAAGGAAAAAAAAAGAAAAAGAAACAAGAACAAAAAGGAACCAATTTCCCAAAAAAAAAAATTTAACTTTTTTATCTAACCCCTCCCTCTTTTTATAGTTTCTCAATTTTTTATTATTGTGTTTTGTGACTTGTTTCAACCATTTTTTTTTTCCAATTAAATGAAATTTTTATCTTCTGGTCTTTTCTAAGTCTTTCCAAATTTTTAGTCATGCCAAAAAAAAAAGGGTTTTGATGTAGTGTAACTCTGTTTTTTTTATACAAACAAGATTAAGAAAAATAGAGTGTTTTATGAGGACAATCAAATACTTGGTTTGTTTGTTTGTTTGTCTGCTGTTTTATTGTGCTTTTTTTTATTACTGTGCAACGACATAATACTTTGTTATTGTTGCTTCCTCTCAGATCATCATACTGAATGATAAAATAATATAAAACAAAAAAGCCTTTATAAAAGTAACAATAATACTATGTACACAATTTAAAATCTAATAGAATAAAAACTATCTCCTACGCAAACTAATTAATATACACAAAAGAATTATATACAGTAAAAATAAAAGTTGTTGCTATGTTACAAGAGTATATAACAGTGGACTACGTAAATGATTGTTCTTTTTCTTGCTGTACACATATAAAGATATGAAGATGATTACTTTCCCATCTTTCGAATATTTGTTGAAGAAACCCATTGATTACTACATTTTGAATCTTCATAACAAGATTCAACGGATCTTATCTTAATTTCAACCAATTCTGCAACTCTGTCGAGGATAGGTACATCTGATGTTAAAAGTTGTGATGATGAGGTAGGTCGCGTGATAGAAATATGAGGTAAAAATGGACAATGTTCGAGATCACATGCAAACCAATAGTTGACGGTTGTATAATTCATCAATGTGTTTACAAACTGTGTTAGTACTCGAAATTTATCAAAATTAATCAATTTAGGATATGGGTGTTGTGTAGTCGACAATGGTTCCAGCCGTTGTTGAGACATAAGAGGTGATGGTGCCGATAGAGTAGGATTTCCATCCATGAAAAAGGTAAGGTCCTTGAGAATTAATGGAAAAAAAGGCACTACTGGGGCTTTGGCTGTGGCTAACGATTGTCGATAAAAGCCCATATTGTTGGTTACATCCAAATACTTTTGTAAGGTATTAAATGTATTAATATCTCGGCTTGGTAATGCGTGCCAAGTGTTTTCCAGTCGTTGAATGATCGGACATTGGAGTCCCATGACAATAATCATACCAGTATGGAAATTGTTCCATTCAATACATAACTGCATATATTTAATATCAGCTTGTCATTCTTATATTTTAAAAAGAGAAATAGCAAAAGTAAATGAGCCATTTTATATACCTTTGCAATATGAATAAGCTTTCTAATAATCATACGTCGTTGTTTTGAATTTTCTGGTGAACATACTTCATGAAGTACCCAATGGCTTAGCTTTTATATGCAAAAAGAAAAAAAAAAGTCGAATAGCAAGTTAATTGTAAGTGTTAAACATGATACTAGCAACTCTCGCGTGTATATATACCCATAATAATGTCAAGTATACAAAAAAGAAAGAAAAACTTTTTTTTAACTTACCATATTAGCTCTTCTTGTTAAAATTTTGGTATATCCACCTTTTTTCGAATCAATCAATGCACCATTACCATTATCGTCTTTTCCACGATTTGAATTGTAATGATTGCTTTTAGCTTTATTACTTCGCCACGTTCCCTTGAGATATTCGTATGGGGTAATATTTTTTAAAATATTGAAATCTGCCAAGGTTAAATATTGTGCAACATCGTTGGCATCCAATGACGTTAAAGCAGAAGATGTAGATGATAAAGCCAATGCATTAATGCTGCCTTTTTTAAATGTTGAAGAAGAAGAATAAGCATGAGAGGATGATGTCGTACTAGCTCCTGGAGTGTAAAATTCCCGTGCAGCATAAGGTCGTGGACTATGATTATTGATACTACCACGTTCTAATGATTCAGTGGATTTCATTCTTGGCAATGATGCTTCAGTGTTTGTTGAAAAGAATCGTTTTTCTTGTTGTATATTCTAATATATATATATATATATATTTAAGATTGGGAATACCTTGTGTTAAACCTTTTTTTTACTATTTTACACTTATCATTATATCCATTTATACAGCAAAAAACACGAACCTGAATTTCTAACAAGTTTTTAATGGTGGCAAGGTCTTCAGCAAGATGAGCTACTTGCACATTATTATTAAGAAAACGGTACAATCGATTCAATAAATTATTATCTGTTCTGAAATCTTCATATTGAAGTTTGATCCAGCGTGATATCACATTGATAACCCTATTATTTTTGATAAGTGCTCATTAGAAGTGTGAGAAATGAAAAGATTATGGAGAATAAAAAAAGGCATGATCATGGTCCCTTATTGTTCATTCCCTTCTCTTTCATTCTTTTACCTGAGTTGAATACTTCGTTGCGAAGCTGCTCCATATTCATGACATACATTATGCTGAAATATTTCCTCAAGTTTCTCGAAAAGTCTTGATGAACTTATAAAAGCTTGATGACTTAATAAATATGTATCAACATAATCTAAATCTGTTATAATGAAATAAATTTGTTATGAGAAATCAAGTAAATGTCGTATTAAAAAAATGATTACGTATCAGGAAAAGAGTATGTATATAATTACGTATTTACGTACCATGAGCGGCGCTTTCTATCAACTTTTTAAATAGTTGAGTGCCAGTACCCGCAATAACCTTCTGTTTGTCTCTAGCGACAAGCTGGGTTACCAAAGCAACCTCTCCATTTTTGTAAAAATAATTCAACTTATCATCTATTTTAATAAAAATCCCGCATGACGAATTTCAGAGTGTGTTAATGTAACATATTTATATCAACTCTTTTTTTTCTTTGCTTTTTTGTCAATGTTTAGTACTTACTAGCACGAATTTCCATCTCCAGTGAACGATATAACTAAGGATAGCAATGTAGTCAAGAATAATAAATATATATGTATATTTAATACAAAAAGAAAAAAATTGACTAAAGAAATTATAAACTTACAGTGTCACGAAAAGTATTTATAGATAATGAAGTCTCGGTCGGAGATCTGTTGGGATTGTTGTTTATATCATCATCAAAAGTACTGAATGGAATTGGATTTCGACGTTGATGAAGCTGTTGTGGGATAAGAGTTTTAGCGTGTCCTTTATTATCGCCTTGAATACTCGACGTTATTTTATGTGGCGACCAATGATGGCGAGAAAATACCGAAGATATATTGGGTTTTCCAATAGTACCTACTGAACGATAAGATGGTGTAGGTTCTTGATGTTCCAAGTGTTGAGATGGTCGTAATTCTTCTGTCAGCGATGTTCGGCTTTCTGTAAGTACCATCGCCTTGTTAAGTAATGTTGATGAAGAATATTGCTGTTGGTCTTTAATATGCATTGCTGTATTAGTAGATGATATAGTAGCATACTTGCTATTTTTTATTTCCATACTATTAGCAACAATAGCCTTTGGTGGTTCAGTTAATGACGATGGCTCAACAATCGTTTTACTGCTCATATTTGTAGCATCCTCTATAATAATAGAATTATTATTATTATTTTTATTATTATTTCCTTGTTGATTATTATAGTGTATTAGGGTGGGCGTGGCTTCCTTAGATAACTGCCGCGTATCTTCTTTATTTGTATTATTTGCATGACTTTTTGGCATTTCCAAATCCAATATTTTTGATTGTTTAGTACTTTTGGAAGAATGTAAACTTGAATATGAAGGGAAGGATTGTGCAGAGAAATAGGATGATGAGCAAGCTGATATCCGTTTTAGATTTGTTTCCTCTCCTCTTTGGCTCATATTGAGAGAAGTCATGGTTATATTCTCGTCTCCTTCTTGATTTTTACTAACAGTTTCTTCATTAGATAATTGCCTTAACTCCAAGGAAGCTATAGAGGATGAATGTGGTTCACATGGTAATAATGTAGGTGAATCAAGAACACTGATGGGGGTAAGTGGACCGTAGGTACCCATCGTTAACATTTCTAGTTCGTCGTCGTCATCAGATAAACTACGTCGATGTATTGTTTGATAATAATAATCTTGGTGCGCTTTGGAATGTTGATCCATTATATTATTTACATATTTCTCGTTGTTTACCAGTATACTGTCTGGATTCGAATCAGTTTTTATTGAAGAAGATAACTGCATTGCGTCGATACCATCATCGTTATTTGGAGTATCCTGACGAAATATTGTAGAAGTTTTTGGATAGATTTGTTGTTGATTATCATTGCTGCTACTACTATTATTATTTTTGTTGTTACTGTTGAGATTTTCCTTAAGTCGAAGTGTAGCAGCATAGCGCTCCCGTTTTCTTTGTTCACTCAATAATTTTCTGCTATTAATCCCATAAAAGCTGTAGTTGCTGTTGTATTTAGATATTTCAGATGCAGAATATTTCATATTATCACCACATGACCAACGATGTTGCTATAATTATATTTCACATTAATATTTAATTATTATTATGTTTTTTTGAAACTTAGAAAGTAAAAAAGTAAAAAAAAAAAAAAAAAAAAGCTACGTAATTAATAGTTACCTCAGGTGAATATAATTTTCTAGTTTCAGTTATATGATCAGTTGTAAAACTTAATTGATGATTATCAAGATTACTACTCATAGAAGAATTTTTACTATTATCTCCATCCATCATTAGTATCGAATTGTTGTTGTTTTCATATTTTGATCCCTTATTTTCATTATTATTATTTTTTGTCGAAGTAAAAAGATGACGCCAATTTACTGTTGAATTTTGTTGTGATGAAGGATTATGATGATTTAATTGCTTCGTAACTTTAGGAATGATGGAAGCTTTTTTTGATGTAGGTGAAATTTGATGGTCACGGCCATGTCGAACAATCGTTGATGCCGATCCAAAAAAGGTACGTATTGCACTTTTTGGACTACTGCTTGATGTGTTGGTAGTAGATGTCGATGTGGTACTTCGACTTTGAACAGAAATAGATGATGAATTGTCTTCTGGCTTGATTTTCACTGTTAACCGCGATGATAATAAATCATTTTCATCATTCATAAGAGGCGAACCGCCAAATGATATATTGGATGATTTAGATGACCGAGGTGATGTTTCATGATCAAATAAAGACGGACTTTTGGTACTACTTGATGATGAATTTCTAAAAGATGAAGAAATACTTCGCATGAAACGACTACCAGCTATAAATTAATTTAATAATTTTTTTTTTCGTGAGTTGACACGTATATAATTTTTTAATACTATAATTTTTGTTCTCTTTGTTCTATACCTGTTTCTACAGATTTTCGCTTAAGAGATCTATAAGAAAAGAGACGTATGGTATTAGCAGTCAAAACAAAAAAAGGTGGATCTGTTATTGCTGTTGCCATTATCTAAGCTACCTATTGCTCCCATGATGCTGCTGTTGCTGCTTGTTACTTTTTGGCAAGTCTTCGCTCCGTCTATAAGTAACATCAAAGACGGTGCCAGTTCCTAACTGTCCATTAACAACTACCAAAGTTATTTTTTATACGTTAAGTGTTATTCGACTTGAAAAACAAAAATAAAATCCAATTCGTTCATTATGATAATTAAATAAAATAACCAACCTTGGTGCTGTCGATGAGGAGTATCATCATTATGTTTTTTAGAACGAGCAATCCACTCCCCTTCTGTAGTACTTCCATTAAAAGCGAGTATTGCATCAACGAGTCTATGAGTATGTGCTATTAATGCAAGATGAACCGACTATTTATAAAATGTAGAAGCATTTATATTTGTGTTGTTATTTATACAAGAAAATATAATTTTTTTAAACTTCTGCATAAAAAAAAATAGCACTTACCCGCGCAGAAGTACCTTCATATTCTTCTTCGAAACATCCAGCAGCTGCGATCTTATTGTATAAAGTACTAGAAGAAACTTGTATTGCATTTTTGGCACTATCCACATAGCTAAGGATAGCGTTTGTTTCACATTTAATAGTACCAGCAATTTTTTTTGACCATTCAGGTAATGCGGTCGTTGCTGGTACTTTTTGTCGATGTTTCCGATTACTACTATTATTGATGGCTTTTCCAACAGTTCGTGATAAACCATTACTATTACTCTTACTGTTATTATTTTTTGGCATCATCGTTGTTTCCATGGTAGGCTCCCTAGTGATTTTTTGTTTACCACCATTGCTGTTTACAAAAAATCGTGCCTCAACAATGAATGATAATAAAGATGCTGCATTTGAAAGAGATAATATCACGTGTGAAGAATCATCTATATGGGTACTTGATCTTAATGCGCGAGGTGTAAGCGTTAATATAATGGTTATAGCAGATACAAATCTACTCACAAGATCCTAACAATAACATTATCAATGTTAACAACAGAAAAACAAGTGTATGTGTTAATGTGCTTAAAAAAAGAAAGGGGGAGGGAAGAGAATGAAGATTGGTGGAGGTGATCTTCGTCGCGTTATTATGCAAATTTTATAGCTTTTTAATAAATATACTATCTTACCACATCATTAAAATATGCAAAGAAAAGAGGAGGATCAGTATTCAGTAATTGTAATTTATCAAGTATAGATTTTAACTGTTGTTGTTCAGATAATGGTGAGCTGCTAATGTTGTTGTTGGTCATCATGGTCGTATTAACAGTGTAATATTTATTTTTGGTACAGCTATCATTTTTCCGTCGTCGCGGTTGATAATTTATCATTATATTATTACTATTCTTATAATTAGTGCTGTATATTAGAGCGTCTTTATAATTCAAAATGATACGTAATAATATTGAGAGTAAACAAAAAGAATATATATTAAAAAAAAGGAAAGATCAAGTGGAAAAAGAAAAGGAAAAAAGAGCTAAAGAGGAAAACACAAGTAAAAAAATATACCCAGGAAATAATGAATAGTAAAAATAAAAAAAGGAAGAGAGTAATGGATTAGGTGTCGGGGGAAACTTGACTCTCTTTACTACTTTTTCAATCCCTTTTTCTGGTTCTAGAGTTATCTCCCCTTTTTTTCCATCTCTGATGATTTCCCCTTATTGACGATTTCAATGGTTCTGATATGAAAATAAAGCAGCAACATTTAATAAAAATGGGCGACTAAAAAAATTAGAGCTCATTAAGGAGAAGTTAAAAAAATATAAAAACAGGGCGACGCACATACACACGTACATACCAAGAAGGAGAAAGAAGGGGGGAGAGGATGAAATTCGGAGTAAATATTTATTTATGTACACACAACAACCTCATGGTTCTATTATCTATTAGACCTCGGAGAAAGACGTATAATTATGGTGCACATACAATGCATTATAACATGTATACACATATTTAGCTGTTTATATCCTGTACAAGACTACAAGACTAAAAAAAAAAGATGCGATAGCATGTATTGCGGTAGTAATTTCACTTGTCGAAAATATGGGTTTTATTATATTATACGTGTTAACAACATAATCTATTGTTAATATAATACATAATAACGCGCCGTAGTATGTTACCAGGAGACAAAATAGATAGGGAGAAGTATGTTATAGTAGTAAGCTTATTTTTCTCTTTGTCTTCAAAAGTTACATATGCATGTAATGCACTGTATGTTTGCAAATATTCAAACCTTTCAACCTTACATCAGACACGTGTATTTTGTTGCATTCATACTTTTACTTGTATTACGATTATAAAAACTAGTAATTTGTTACAATACTCTATAAGTCTGAAACGAGATTTATTTGTACACATTACTTTTTTTAAAGTATTTTACTATAATGAAGAGTGTTTAAAGAGTATATATTTTACTCAATCTCGGCTGCTTGTGTATCTGTTTTTATTATGAAAAATCCACAACGTGTTTCTTTCGATGATGAGTTAAACTTTTTATCTATTTATAACAAAAAACGATAAGGCGGTGAGGAATATTATATCTAAAAAAGTAAAGTTTTACTATTATGAATATATGACATGCTTTGAAGAAAACGGAAATTATATCGAGCAGAAATTGTGAAAAAGAAAGAGATAAAGAACTTTTAGATTAAAGAAAAAAATGTTACATTAATATAATTTAATAGCGGAATATCTTTTTTGTTCTTACTCGTTCATCTCCTGTAATCTGGTCAGTATACATGAACTTTTTTTATTATTATAAAAATAGAATAAAGTCGTGGCTGGTAAGAATATAGGGAACAAAACGGGATGAAAAGAAACAATAATGATATTATATTGTCCGTGTTTATGTATAATATATTATTATTAATAAAAAAAATAGCATGATAAAACAATAATATAATATATAAATAGTAGTAATTGTTAATACGTACGTAATAAATCTGAAAATCATTATTATAAGCTTCACCCTTTTTTTAATACAGAGGATTTATTTAACTCTACAACAACCAAAAAAATGTTTTAAAGCAATAACCATTAACACATAAGAATTTATAATTGAATAAAATCCACGTTTCAGCATTATCGAGGCGGCATGAATAAATTCTAAAATAAGGATTATAAATGTGCCTTACGTAGTAGTTATCAAATTACTTCCAAGTTTTAATAACATTTACAAATATAAAGCGAGTATCTCTACGTATTAATTAAATAATGAATCTGTTTTAATACACATACAGTTTTATTCATTTATCCGTTCTTTTTTATGTTCATACGTATGTAGATTATACACAGAAGCACAATAAACAGCACGTACTCAATTAGTTGTTATTGGATGATCTAAGCGAGGAATTATTGAATATCTCATTAAGTTCCGACAAGAAAAAGAACGATGCTGAGATATATTATATGTTTTGTACTCGCACTTAGTATGTAGGCCTCTATTTTCATGACGAGTCTGATTATTTTTAGCATTGGACGTGGTTCAATTCGACATGTCTTGTATCAAATAAATTAGTAATAGTATCTTGCCTATTTTACACAGTTGGAATATATTTTCCCACTTGAGTTTAATGTGCTGATCAATTAAGCAACAAAATCTACTTTATGGTTGGTTAGCCTTCATTGTTGTGACTTTTCCTTTTTGGTACGTATCAAATAACAGTACTTCAACTGCTACGTATAGAAATATTCTATACTGTCTATTATTTATTCAATTTAGCTGAGAAGGTATGAAACAGTTTGCTACGAATAAAAGTAACATATTTTAAAGGGAAAGAATAACTTAGCAGAAAACAACAGGAAAAAGTTGTTTATTATATCCAAACCTAACGGATTATTATAAATTCGTTATCTACTAAACTCAGTTTTTCGTCACAAAGAAAAAGTAAAAAGGTTTTTTATCAGTTACGTCAAACAATTGCATGAATTTTTTTTTAAAAATGGTAATAATGATCATATGTTTATCTTATATGGCTAATAGCAAAAATGTAAAAAACTTACTTTTATTGAAACTAAGCTGCCTGTTTGAGAAGGGCTGCTGAGCTTATTACATATATATATATATATGAGGTCCGGTGATTATTCACATAGGCTTTTTTTTTCCTTTTGCACTACGTAGTGGAGTATGTGTGTACGACAGGTAAGAAAAAGTATATTTTGTTTTAAAAAACAAAATAATATAAAATGAAGTAAATATTTGTTTACTGTGATGAATGGAAATCACTTAATAGTGTCAGTAAAATATAAAAATATAACAAAAAGGGTCTTATCAAAAATAATAATAATAAGCTTTACGTAAACTTGTAGAAAATAAACTAGGGCGGGAAAGATGGAGGAAATCCGCGCGATTCACTAAACCATTAATAGCACAGTTAACTCAGAAAATTCAATAACAAAAAGATTAAACTCTCTCCCCTCGTTGATATAAACCATCCTTGTTCTTTAATGTTTAAAGCTAATTGAATTTTTAAAACTAATTCTCAGTCGATGTGTATAAATCTATTTATCTATATTCTATTTTTTTTTCTTTTTACTGTATGAGATTTGTCTGCAATTAGAATAACACCAACAGACAGAGTCGAAAGAAAATATGTGATGCTATTTACTAAATGCTCGCAGCTGAAGGTAATATTATATCGAACAAGCTTTTTTTTTTGTGTTACTTTAATTATTACAGAAAGCTTGATAAGGTTTAGGCACAGTATTTTAAAGAAAATTAGCCCTCGGTATACATAACCAGAGATATACCACAGAATGCAGGAACAAGCCATACCTTCTATTCCCAAATATTACTATTACACCACAAAAGATATTTTTTTAAAAAAATAATAATAGAGGGAAACAATATACACTTTGAATAAGGAATAGCCAATTTTTTCATAGAAAATCGAAAAAACCAAAAGCATGAAGTGCACAATTGACCCTTTCAACTGGAAAAGGTCCGCAAAATAGGAAAAAGCAAGTATCCCGCCAGACAATTTACCAACCAATTTGGTTTTAATACTTTTGACGATTAAACGATAATGGTATTATACCCGTCATTCGGGTCGGACGAAGAAAAAAAAAAGAAACTTACTATCTATTTCCTTTCTTTCCTTGTTCTTGTTTCCCTCTTTCAGTTTTTTATTTTTTTTATTTTACTACTTCTCTGATGATATCGAGCGATATTGCTCACTTTTTTACTTAATTAAAAAAAAAAAAAAGAGGAAAAAACGAAACTTGACATAGCAACTAGTATATATGGCCATACCCGAGCGATCAGCCCGAAGAGCAGTGGTTGTTGTCTTGGCAATCACCATCGCAACCACACTCATATATATGACAGTACTTGCAGCTTCGAAACCTACATGGGTACCAGCTTCATCTCAAACTGTCCCGGCAGGTTATTTACATGAACAACAACATGCCTTCAATGCCACCGACAACATCATCAACAATTCAACTGACCCATGGGAATGTACTTGTTATTCATACGATTCCGATGAACCACTTGCCGAAAAGCCAGATTCAAAAGCAGATGCCGGTGGTGCCAAAGATCCCATCATTGTTCCTGAATCATTTGGTGATCCACCCGCTGAACTCATGAGCAAGATCAACAAAAACTTTGTTGAAGGGCGAGTACTTCTTATTGCTACAGCAAATTATGGTATGCGCGATTATACATATAATTGGATCGAATCACTAAAAAAAACAGGTGTAGATAAGTTTCTTGTGTTCTGTTTGGACGATAAACTTTATAAACACATGGTAAATGCTGGATATGAAGAAAATGCAGCTACGATCCCAGCAAGTTGGTTGGATCTCGACGTTGCTGCTGGTTTTGAAGATTATTTTTCACCCAAATATCGTATCATTACACACGCAAAGACGTTAGTTGTTCAACGACTATTATACCTTGACGTCACAGTCTTCTTTTCCGATGTCGACATTGTATTTTTACGACCACGTATGATTGAATTTGTAAAGACGTATATGGATATACGACCAGAAACACATGTCATTTTCCAACAAGAAGGTCTCGATACTCGACAAGTCAATTCCGGTTTTTATTTGATCAAACCAGAATATGACATGAAACGAATGCTTGCACAAACAATCTACCTTCAAGATTCAACAGAAGGTCTGACACAACAAGGTGCTATGAATAGAGCATTGGATGATATGGTCAAGGACATTCGATCTTCCAGTGTTGTTCTTCTTGACGTTATGTTCTTTCCTAATGGTTTTGCTTATTTTGATAACAACTTGTCTAAATCACGAGGGGTTGAACCATATATTTTACATGCTAACTTCCGGGTAAGCAGCAGTAGTAATAGCCTATAACTGGCATTTTGTTTTGTAAACAATCTCCCTTTTTTTAATCGACTTTTCCTAATAATGACCCCCATTTTTTTTCTTTTAGGTTGCCGGTGACAAAAAGAAAGAACTAGTAAACCTTGGGATGTGGTATCTCGATGAAAAATGGCTCAAAAAAGTAGACGCTCAAGTCGAACAATCTTGGCAAGAGCAAGTGGACACAATTACTCCAGGCAATAGTTCTTAAAACAATTCAGAAAAAAGATAATAATAATATAACAATATAATAATAACATAACCTTTCCATCTCTTTTTCTTGTATTATCAGTTTCCCGTACACACCCACACCCATATACATAATTATATATATACACACATTTTACTCTCTCTCTCTCTCTCTGTTTATTTTTTCTTTCGGGCTGGACCTTTTTTTCTTTATTTTTTTGCATATTAATACCAAATAGTCTATAATAACAACTGCGAAATCTTAATTAAACAAAATATATATGTATTTGCCTGGAAAAAAAGGGGTGCGAGGGGGGAGTTTTCTTTGTCGGAGAGTGATATCTGAATATCCGTTTTGCCATCAACAACAGGGCATTCCAAGAAAACATGTAAAAAAGCAACTGTATTATAGATTTAGAGTGTAACACGAGTTATAATCATGATGAAATATAAAATCTTTTGAGGTTTTATACTATACATAATTATATAATTATTTTGATTTAAGGCTTCTACATTTATAATATAAATGTGATCTGCTGATTTTTGGGTATTTATAGAACGTCGACATTGAGAAAAACAGGAAGAAAAATAAGGAGGTTCTTCTTGCTTGTGCATAGTGGAGGAGAGAGTCAGTGCATTTTTTGCTTTTTTAAAATTGCAGAGAATAAAAGAAGAATCTCTGTTTTCCATGTGGCCACAGTTTGAAATTTACACTTTTTTTTTATCTTGTATACTCTATCATAAAAATCAGCGAACTTTTTTTTAACCCACCAAAAACTTCTATAAGGGATACTTAAGGGGGATTCTTCAAATCTTGTTGACTTTATTATTTCTTTGTTATTTGTATAGTTTCTCCTTTACCTTTGTATGTGTATAAAAAACTGAGTACAAAGAAATAAATTCGGTATAAATTTTACAATCACTTGATATGGCATTAACATATATGTATAAACATCAATGTTAATTCTAACGAAATATAAAATAGTGATTGGTTTTTTTAGAGCTATGAAGAGCAATGAGTGAAATAACTATCTTCGTTCAATAAAAGCTTATTGTAAAAACAGCCCTTCGTTATTTGAGTATGGTTATAATATATAGTTTGTTTTGCCACATCCTTCTTTTCTACTATACAAATGCCATGTATATTGATAATAATTCATCACATTTTCGTGTAATCCTGTTTTAGTCATAGTAATGGTATACTACCATGATAGGTTATTCAATAATAAAAAGAAAGGCTTTCCAGGATTATATACTTTTATATACATCATATTATATGGCGATTTCATATAATAAAAAACCGAGTTACAAGTTATTCTGGAATGGATCAAGTAATAAACAGGAATCAAACAATAGTTGAGTTACTATACTGGTACCCCCCCCTGGATAGTTTCCTATTTTTAAGCACTATACATATGCTTATTTCTAACCGTGAAATCAAATATAAGTCCAAATAAATCTACCAACTAAAATGTTTACATTGATCCCCCATGTGTTTCTAACCTCAAATCTTTTCAAAATCAGTTGTTTTGAATGATTTACGTACGTAATTATTTTTTGTATGTGCCGAACGAGACGTTAAAAGACTTATTTAAATGTCCTAGTCACAAAAACATACCAGAAGAAGGGGACTTGGTTCTTGGACATGATCGAGAATTAAAAATAAAAGTAAGATGCTTGGATAATACTATACATATAAAATTTCATATATTACGATACGGTTATTCAACATCTTTTCAAAGATATTTGAAATGGTACTCTCATTATTATTGATTAGAAGTATAGATCATAAATTAATTTGCAAACAATCTCATATGTGTGAACAAAACCATACGTAAATATATAAGAGAAAATTTGCGACGGAAAACAAAAAAAGAAATAATCACTAGGCTATGTTAAATAGGTATAAGTGTTGCAAAACATAATCTTAAAAGTTTATCCAATGTTGCGCCACATCAAGCGTTTTATACCACACCTAAAAAAGGTAGTTCAATGCAGGTCATAAATTATTTGGAAATGAAGGAGTTAAGACACATCGTTTTGTTCATGGATCGTCTCGTTACAAAGACCGGTGATGAGAAAAACATTGCCGACAAACTCATCGATGTGGTTCTTGATCACCATAAATATTTTTGTAGGTACGTTGTTATATACCTAAGTTCAACATCGAGCATTGTGTTGATTCCCCATTCTCACACTTGAGTTCATTCTTCGGACCCAAATCTTCCCCACCCCCCAAAAAAACACGAGCAGTAATAAAAAAAAATGGATAAGAGGTGAACAAGGGATGGACTCAAGTAATAATATTCACCAGCGGGCTAAATATATATCGATACAAGACTTTTTTTTATTCATTTTCAATAATCTATCATGGCTAGCGAGTATTTTCTATATCGTACATTAATCCTCCATTTTGATAATGATTGTTCTACTCAAACTCATGAAGATTTTCAGCGTCAAAATCGCGTCAATCTGACAGTCCCTCCACCATCGCAGAAATCATAGAAAAATTTTGTACGTAGCTCTTTAAAACTACCACTAGGCATCTTTCAATTGGAAGAATTAGTTACTGACACTGTTACTATCTCGTGCACGTTTTCTTTTTGGCATACCTTGAACCATAGTTATGTTTCTAAATTTATATCACACTAACTTAAAATGATATAAATAAAAACAAGGAGCGATAATGTTAACATGCCTTCATTACCTGCTTTCTTCTTTTTATCAAAATGTTTGCGCCACCCACATGCTGTTGGTCATTTTTTATGGTGATGTCTATTTAAAGAACGAGTAATTATATCATTCATAAGTTTATATGTATCATCTCTTTTTTTCTATATTCCAGTTGTCATATTAGTACACGAGTAACAAAGCGGCTGCTCACTTCAAATAAAGAAAAAGGATTTTAGCATTTTATAGGTATTGTTTCATTCTATAACTTCCTTATAAACAGTAAATAACAAAAAAAAAATATTAATGGAAAATTTCTCGGAAGAAAAAAGAAGTAGTTCATGATTGACGGATAAAGAATAATGATATCATTAGCGACGAGTTGATAACCTGCGAGTTTATGTTCTATATATGGGGTCTACTATTGTTTTCCAAATGGATGTGACACCTCTCTCTGTTTCCTTTTATGATTCAAAAAATAAATTAAAAATCCGGGCCAATGATATAAGTTCTGTATATCATTTTTATCACTAAAAAATGAAATATGATTTACAAAACAAAAAAACTGTTTCTTTTATTGACAAACTAAAATTGAATAAAACTACATTATTTATGATTTAATAGTTATTTATTTTTTAATAAGTTATTAACAACATTTTATTGACTTATTTAAATTTGATAATAGTTAATTGTTTATGCACGTAATTAAGATAGTTGCATGTTTTTTTTTAACAAAAAAAAATGTGTTACAACGGCATTCGATCAAAAAGCTTTATTTATTTTTAAAATCAGCGAGACATTAATATATTATGTTAATCAAAACATTAGAAGATCTTTATGATAATAAGCTTTTATTTTATTTTATCATAGTTTAATAGAAAAATAAAGTATAGTAGCACTTTTTAATTTTGCATGACTTCTGTTACTAGAAAAGTGCTTCTACCAAGGGAAAAAGTAACGTAGCATATTATATATAAGCTAAATAGTCTATTTTTGACAGCAGCAAAAAAAAACAAAAAACGATCACTTCAACCAGATGGTCACCACAGAAGAGTAAAGAAAAAAGAATATATAATTATTTACTCAGCAAACAAAGGCACTATATTTTATCACGATGGTGATGAGAAGGATCGTATACAAAATCTCGAGTTTCCTTGCCTGTAATTGAAAAATAAAATAAGAAAAAGATAAATATAGCATTTGATGGCCCGTGAATAATTTTTTATTTTACTGGCAAAAAGAATCTGGAAGACACGATTGATTGATTGATTTTTTAAACATTTCTTTTTTACTTGTTTATCTCATTTTTCACTCCTGCATCAATTAAAATATACAAAAGAAAAATTATATGTTATCGTGCTATAACAACAACGACAAGATCATAAATATTAATAAATTGATTATAATTATAATAATAAAGAAGCTATTTGCGGAGAGAGAGACATTGAAATGAGATAAAAATAAAAATCGGTTTAGTGTAACTCAAATTAGTGAAGAAAAAACTCCGTTCCGTGGAATAACTTTTTTTGGGATGAGGGGAACTTTTTTTTTTTGTTGACAGAATAAGGAATCACACTCATAAACTTATTACACGCACGCACACACTGCAAGGCACAATAAGAAAAAAGACACGCATATTAGAGAGAGAGAATAATCTAAAAAACTCATATAACTTTAAATAAAGGTTCTGGCCTCTTTTTTTTTTCTACTTCTTTTCTTCTTTCTTTACTTCCATCACTTTTTTTTTTTTTAAAAAAAAATCAACACCACCCACATCATCTTTCCTTGAGCAAGCACATATAAACTTATATTCAATATGACCGTTAGTGACATTCATGAATCCGAAATTCAAGCCTTGAGAGTTCGTTATGAACAAGCTGGTCAAGGTCACGTTTTCCAATTCTTTGACCAATTGGCTCCTACTGAACAACGCGAATTATACGATCAGTTAGCTGCACTTGATGTTGAACGTGTCAACCAAATCTATACCAAGGCTATTGAAGGTGCTGAAGCTGACAAGCAAAATCAAGAAGCATCTGTTGAACAATTGCCTGACGACGTGTTTGATTCCGTCATCAAGGCTTCCCCAGAAACTGTTAAGGAATGGGAAACTTTGGGCCTTAAACAAATTGCACAAGGTAAAGTAGCTGTCATTTTAATGGCAGGTGGTCAAGGTACTCGCTTGGGTTCCAGTGCTCCCAAGGGTTGTTATGACATCAAGTTACCATCTGGTAAAAGCTTGTTCCAACTTCAAGCAGAACGTATTTTACGTCTTCAAGATATTGCACGTCAATATAAGAAACCTAGTGACCAAACTGAAAGTATCATTCCTTGGTATATCATGACATCTGGTCCAACCCATGCAAATACTTATAACTTTTTCAAGGAAAATAACTTTTTCGGTCTTAAGGAAGAAAACGTCATCTTTTTCCAACAAGGTAAATAAAGCAATTAAAAAAAAAAATAGGAGGGAGGGAAAAAAAAGGGGGGGAGGGATTACGTATATTATGACTATTACGTTATTTTATGTATGTACATAAAGATAACTCACATAAAAAATATTCAATCCATATTATCATTATTATACAGGTACTTTACCTTGTTTGACCTTTGAAGGAAAGATTATTTTGGAATCTAAGGGCAAGGTGAGTTTCTTTCTTTTTTTTTTGTTTGTTTATATGTATATATATAGTGTGGCAAAAGCTAGAAAAAAAACGGGAAAACTAAATGCAAGGGATTACGTGTATGCGGGATATGTTTATTAGGTTGCTATTGCCCCCGACGGTAACGGTGGTATCTATGCTGCTGTCCAAAACACTGGTGTCATTCAGTCACTCAAAGAACGTGGCATCTTATACTCCCACTGCTACTGTGTTGACAACTGTTTGGCCCGTGTTGCTGACCCTGCATTCATTGGTTACTCTGTTTCCAAGAACACTGATTGTGGTGTCAAGGTAGCCGTCAAAACTTCCCCTGAAGAACCTGTAGGTGTTGTTTGCCTTCGTAACGGTCGTTATGGTGTTGTTGAATACTCAGAAATTTCTCAAGAAGTTTCCGAGAAACGCCGTGAAGATGGTTCTTTAGCCTTTGGTGCAGCCAACATTGCCAATCATTTCTTCTCTACTGAATTTTTGGAACGTGTGCCATCCTTTGCTTCCGAATTGGAATATCATATTGCCAAGAAGAAGATCAAACATGTCGATTTGGAGACAGGTGAACAAATTACTCCCAAGGCTAACAGTGGTATGAAACTCGAATGCTTTGTCTTTGATGTCTTCCCCTATGCAAACAAATTTTCTGTCCTTGAAGTCGACCGTAAGGATGAATTCTCTCCATTAAAGAATGCTCCAGGTGCTGGTGCAGATTGCCCTGAAACTTCCCGACGTGATATCATTGCTCAACATATTCGCTTCATTGAAGCTGCTGGTGGTAAAGTTGTTGGTGAAAACGTAGATGACTGTGAAAAGGTCGAATTTGAAATTTCTTCTTGGGTTTCTTATTCTGGTGAAGGTTTACGTGATATTGTTGATGGTAAGACCATCCAAGTACCTGCCATCATTGAAACAAGAGAAGATTTAATTAATGCTTGCAAATAAAGAGGATGAGAAAGGATTACAGCTTTTTCTTATACCCCCCTGAAAAAAAGCAAAAAGAGTTACATCTTTTTCCCTCATATATATAAAAACAACATCTTTCTTTTTCTCATACAACAAACAATAGCATCTTATTTCACTCTCTTTCCCTCTCTTTATATTTCCCGTATTCTTTAAACTCATTTTTATAACCGTGCTTTTTTTTCTGTCTTTTCTGTTCCTTTTTTTTTCCATTCTTCTCTTCGTTTACGTATACTTTTCGTAGTAGAATTGTTTTGATACCTTTGTTTCACCCCCTTCTGAAAATATAAAGATTTTGTTTCAACAAGATTATTCAAATATTAACAAATATATTGTTATCAAGTTACAAATTTTTATAATTGTTTGTATCAAAGTTTTTCTTTTATGTATCTTTTTTGTTTATTTGCAATTAGGATACATATAACACATTTGTTTTCCGAACAAATTACACGTGGTATCATGTTTTTTTCAATCATTCTACTAGCGTACTTTTACATCTGCGGAATTAAAGCAGGCAATTACCAGCTGATGAAGAGGTCTATTTAATGACAGCAACTAAAAGTCGTGCCATCCTGCGTCGTGCCATTTCTCCAAGATTGTGTTTAATTGGACTCCGATGTGTTCGGTCGTGTCGTGCCATTGATCCTGCTTTACTATCCTGCCGTCATGTATGTTTTAAATTTACCACATTACAGATCATAAAAAAGACTTTAAACATGTACTAGTACGGCCTTTAATAACTCTTGATACTTGATAATATAATATAAGAATTTCATAGTAATAATATTAAATACGTACAGTATATAGTGACATTATTCTTATTTGCCAGCAAGCTAATTATGAATATTATCAACATGGTCAGTAAATTTACAAAATACTCGATTATTAAATTATTACAACAGAATAAAAAAAAAATTGCTTGAGCCTTCTCGTTCCCATTATCAAGTTTTATTATATACTGTACTTTTATAAATATATGAACTGCTACGTCATGTTGGGTCACAATAATTATAATTATAGATAAAGAAATTTGGGGCGTCAAATTTTATAGCATGATAATTTTTATCCATAAAACCGGTTCACAAAAAAAAAAAAGAATATAGCTGTTAATGCAAAACTCATTGTTATTCTTCTCATTTTTCTATTATTCAACAAACTTCTCCCTCATCTACGTATCCTTGAACCTCTCCTACTTTCCCTCATAAAAATGTGATTTAACAATATATTGTTTGTTCCGTATCTTGTCACGAATATAGACAAGATTGATTATAATATAACTTTTTCTTTCTTTCAAACATTTTGTTTCAATGATAGAAGTAATAAAAAAAAGGAAACGTTTTCGATGGTAAAAGCCTTTGTTCATAGTAATAATGTGAGCTTCTTAAATAAAATACTGCAACACGTTTTTTTTTTGTTATGTAAAGCGGCTGATATACTTATAATTCTTTTATTAATAGTCTTTTTTTTAATTCTGCCACACAAGGTGAGCAATGAGCTTATCAGAGACTACTTGTAGTACCAGCAATATTATTATTTTCATGTTTATCCATGAATTGATTTGACGTACCTAGTTGAAGAAAAAAAAACCAAAATCATTATGATACTTAGACTGAGTGCAGCTGGTTACTTTCTGTAACTTTCTTCTAAGCGAGTTGTTGGATTTGTTTATTAGTTCAAGAATTAATCCCGTTTATTGGTTGTCGTCCAATAATAGACCACTTTATTCTTAATGTACTCCACGACAGTTTACACTACAGCCAGCATTCTCAATGTTATTAGCAGATACGTTGACACAATTAACATTCTTAGCGACACTTAACTTTCTTAAGTTAATTTTACGAAAATACTACTGATGATATTAACAATAATTTTTTTTTCATCTCCTTCTGCTTACATATCATGTTTATTGAATCATTTGAGTTCTCAGAACATTATTTTTTGGAACTTATCGTAAACCTTTACGGTTTTTCAACTCCATGACCAATGCTGCTGCATCAATTTCATCTCTTCACACTAGGTCAGCTTCATCTATCTTATTCATGATTGTGCCGTTATTTTTAGATTACGACAAGAGAAATCAGAATACTCCTTATGACATTAATGAACACGCTCTCAACAAATTACATATCGAGGTACTATGGACTTTTTAACGAAAATACAAAAAAAAAATTGCTCAAATTGAAACAATCTGTTTCAAAAATCTAAGAATTTTGCCTACCAAGGCATTCAAAATTTTGGAACAAATACATTACGATACGGAGGTTCCATATCACCCATTGTTCACACATCTCAGTATATAGCAAGAACACAACATTTACTTGAGCAAGATATCACTCAACAGAATACTAAGAAATTGATTATTGATGGACACGATAAAAAATGGTACAATAAATCAAGCTGTATGAAATATCTTTTAAAAGCTGAATTTCATTTTCGATAAGCCATTTGCGTCGAAGATGATTTAAAAATATAACACTCGTTTATTTATTAGGTAAAATTAACTACTTTAACATCCATTACATGTATTTTTTTTATTTTATTTTTTCACCATGGGAAAGAACCAGAACATCCAGAACATTCAGAACATTCAGAACGTTACACCAGAACATACAGAGCAATCAGAACCAAATTTCGAACATAAATTTCCATATTTGAACAACAGTGAATGAAACTGAATAAAAATATATTTTGTTTTGTGAAAAATAAAAAAGTTGTCTAAATCATCCCAATTTCTCCAACACGAATCTCTCCTGGAATCATATCCGGATAAATCATATATTGTCTATCTTCGACCAGCGAAGATTTCAACATCCCTGCATAGTCTTTGATATTATCGACATGCGTAATTATAATCTTATCAGCAACATTTTGGAATTATCTTCCATATGCTACACTGATTCTCTTCCGTTATATTTTCTTCTCTTCCCATTTTGAATCTTTCTCATTGCTGTACGTATCACTGCAAATGATCACATTTACTCTTCTATCCATCCATCATTCTATTGCTCTCTTTGTATATTATAAATGTTCTTTGACAATGTTGAACTCCACGAAGTATTTCGAGTAAACATACCAATAGAAAAATAAAAATAAAATATTTTACAAGAGGTTGCTATAGTAAAAAGCGAGAAGTACAATTGTGCTATTACTAGCGGACTGTAAGAGTATAGGTATGTTAGATCGGTAATCCTCGCTGATACTTAAATTCATACATTGGCCAAGTTAAGTTTCCATGGATGACTCAGTGTGTAAATATGAAATAGATCAATATATTTTACTACTTATAATTTTGTCAAATCGACTTTTTATAGATTATGTAATATAAATGAAAGAATTAAGGATACGCAATAGAGAAGAGAAAGAAAAAAAAATGATTAGCTGACATGACAATAATGTATATAAATTTCAGATGAGTGGGATATCATACGTAGCTAGAATTTTCAAAACGATTAGAGTCAAATGGTTCAGTACGTATACATGAAGTTATTTTATTCGTATTTTTCTGTTAAAAGTATAATGATTTGATAACACTTGTTTTGTTTGTACGTAATACGTAATAATAAAACTATGTCCTCTCAGTTGTAAGATTAAAGTAAAGTACAGTATTTGTCACGTCATGCATCCTTTTTGTTCCCTTCTGTTTTGGAATAATAATAATTTTTTTTTATTATTTACTTATTATATTTGTTACCTATTTATTTTGCTCCGTTATTCCTTTAACGAGAAAAAAAGGGCAAAATAAAAGGAAAATCAAAGAAAGAAAAAAAAAGCTCAAAAGAACGCTCTTTATGTTCCCCATGAATATTTAACGTGCAATGGGAAAAAAAGGAGTAAAAAATCTCACAGACACAATGAGGAAAAAAAAAAAAATTAAAAAAAGTTACCCCTTTTTATAACTTTTTTTTCCGTGACCGTTATCAAAATTTTGAATTTCCGTAGTGATTGACTTGTTTTTAAATACAGAAAAAAAGGGAGGGCATGTGATGTTGCCCAGTAACAAGTTTTACATGAATAAATAAAAAAAAATTCATAAAGGGGATGATAAAAAAAAAACTGGTCAAATGATTAAAGAAGTATCAAATCGTCTATGCCGATCCCAAATAATTAAACTTCCTTGTCACCAATTATTTCACAGCCAACTCCGAAAAAGCACAGACCTCCTTAGAATCATCAACATCTTTTTTTTTTTTTTGTGAACAAGAGAACAAAGATATTCTAGCTTAAAGAAAAAAATATATATTGTTTTTTTCTAATGATTCGCGACCGAATTATTTTTTATGTACTTAGTAAAATACCAGTTGTTCGATAAACCGGTATCCCGTGAACTTGTTCAAATATTTACCGGATTTATAATAATAGTTTTTTTTTTTTTTTTTTTTTTTTTTTTTTTTTCAATTCTAACTCTTAATTAGTAAAATCAATAATACAAGCTTATTTAAACATTATCTCTGCTTTTTTCTTTGCTTCCAATCGATTAGTTAATTCGTTCACACAGTAAATAAAAATGTCTATTTCATCCTTGTCGTCAAGAGAAAACGTGTCAATAAATTGTTGATAACAATGTCTTGTTTTCCCCAATTTCACAGACAGATACTTTTTTTTTTCTTCCTCGTCCTCTACTTCCTCAACTTCTTTGTGTAATAGCTCAGCATTATAAAATGTGTAATTGTGATGCTGTTGATACAATTTATTACTACGCATTTATTGAACTACTGATCATGCTCCATATTATCATACTACTATAATACACACTTTTGTTGTGAATTCATTATTGATCTAATCTCTGGTTCATTCTTCGCTTTAACTTAATAAAACTACAGATGTAACGGTTATTTTTTTTTTTCAATTTCGAACAGTTGATTTTATTACTTTTATTTATGATTTATACAATATATATAGAAATAATCGCATCTATGAATTTGATAGTCTACTTATGAAGGCAGTTCTTCCGGGACTTCTCATTGAATAATACGCTTTTCATACCCAACCTTTTTTTTTTATCGTTATGCAAAAAGGCATTTGTACTTTCTTTTTCTTTTAGAATGGGGGCATGAAGCATAAAACATGAAGAGACAGTTAAACGGATTGTCAAAAGAAATATCCTTCTCCATTATATTTTTTACTCTTTTAATTATTTTGCGCTAATCAGTTTTTTTTTTAGAAATGAAGGACATGCATTTATTTTTATGGCGTTTATCTACGTAACACAACAGAAATTCTTCACAGTCAACTGTTATTCACAAAAATAAAAAAATAAAAAAAAACAAATATTATAGCAAAAGTTATTATTCGGATCGAAGGCGCAAAATTCGTCCTACTTGTTTTTTATTTAACACAATTATAACTTATATGTAATGAAGAATCTTTCCAAAAGAAGATCGAGAAATAACAGATCTATCATCTAATTTTAAGGTATAACGGGAGGTAACCAGGATATGATGGATAAAAAGGGAATTCTAAAACGGATGGAAGGATTATTAGACGACAAGAGGATGGAAAACAGTACGTATATAATAATAAAATAGGAAATGAAAAGAATAATAAAGGAACATATAAATTGGATCATAATCTGATCGTTCGATCAGTTGCGGGGAATTGAGGACAAGGAAGAAAAGAGAGAAATAAAGAATAGTAAGAATTACAAGAAGAGTGTAATTATGATCATAGAAAGAAAAGAATAAAAATATCATATGTGAAAAGAAGGTTTTCGGAGAGACGCGAGTTAAAAATTGACAGAAGGAAAGATAATGACAACAAGAAAAGTGTGGATAGAATAACGATAGGAGAATGCCAAAAATAAATAACTCGGAGAAAAGGAATGGAAGAAGTATTAATAAGGAGCTAGGGGATTGATTACGGAAAGGAGGGGATGATTTGTGGTGAACGTTCAACCATCAGAAGAACCAATCGTATCAAGAAAAAAGTAAAAAAGAAAATTCATGTGGTTGAGGCCGGCATACCTCACACACTCCGTGTCAAGATCATGCATCAACTGTTTAAGTTTTAAGCGGAAAATTTGAGAAGTGATATCGGGACCGTCGGCCTGGCAAAAGAGCATTTTGGATTTCGAGCCAGCTTGGATTACAGGTACATGTGATAAATAAGTCAGGCTTTCCTAATCGACCAACTATGTTGATATAATTTGCTGCATGTGGCGAGGAGAGCCAGTAAAAGAAGAAGGTTAAGATGTATCGACGACCAACATTACGCATATCACCATCACCCTAATAGAACAGCATCAGCAACATTACTATAGAGATCAGAACGTAATCGTGATTGGTTTAGGCGAATATATAGTAGGCGATTGGATCCCATTTTTGCATACATAGTTACAATATATTGCTGAAAAAGTTTTCCAAAGAAGTGCAACTCATTTTCATCATTATTCCCCCGGAGTATAAAACAATACTTATACCATTGCATTACTGTAATCGTTTCGTTATTGGAACGGGACATAATAGTCCAACCTTCATCACCTAATTTCCACAGCTAATGTAATGCACAAAGAAACCGTTTTAAGTGCAAATTTTTGTTGTATCACACCTTCGGGAAAAATCAATACGTAATGAAGTGTATCATAATGACGATGACCCTCGTTAGTGTGTTGAAACGAATCGAATCTCGTTCTCATAACAATATCACGACTATTAACACTTTCGTCATTATTTTCTACAATAAGAATACCAATCTCTGATTCAGTAGGTCTATTGTATCTTAGTGCATCTGGAGTGTTTTCTGCTCTAATGATCATTTGCACTGATTCCGACTCTCTATTGCGAGTAATTTTCTGCCATTTGCTTCAATGATTGAACAAAAGAGTTCACTTGGTGCATTATATTTTGAAATTGTTGCAGTGTCTCAGAGTTCAATACAGTACTTGCAATGGTTAAAGGATTTTGAAGTTCAGTAGTAGGATCATGAGCGTAAATTCGGGCGAATGCTGGTGTGGCTGTATTATAATTTGGAAATAGTGATCCTATGCGATGATAAACGTTCCCATGAATACGAAAAGTTATAAGCACCATTTCGAGAATTCGCCATAAATGTAGTATCTACTCTCGCTGGGATTACCTTTTGGGCGCGCACAAGCGCGTCTTTTTTTTTTTTTTTTTTTTTTTTTCATTCGCGTCCAGCAATTATTTTTTTTTTTTTAAAACTTTCTCGCGATATCTTTAATTTTTTTTTTTTTTTACACATAAAATGGATATATCGCCTAATCGCTCTAATGCAGAATCCAATTCTCCAATAACAACAATAACAACCAATGATAATTTTAAACGTTTTGAAGCCATGAATTTATCCGATTCTGATAATGATAGCGTCGATCAGCATAATACCCCTGAACCAACGAGTACAAACAACCATAATGATAAAACACCATTAAGAATAGGAAACTTATCTGATTCCGATGACGATCTTGATTCTTCTTTTGGTGGTGGTTATGATAATCTTAATTTACCTGCTAGGTTAAAACGACTTATGCGTGATACAACATTGACAAAAGACGGTATGGACGAAGACGATGACGATAGTGATGACGATGATTTGATTAAAGACAATGCATTGTTTCGTACACCAGCAGCTGTGAAAGCACCTGCTATTCAAGAAATGTTAAAAACAGCGCCAGCACCAACGACTCCAACAGCATCAACCATGGCAACAAACAAGGAAAAGAAAACAATCAATTTTCTTGATCAACATAGTGATTATAGTAGTAGTAGTGATGATGATCCAGTAACAAAGTCACCTAGTCGTCGACGACGACAACAATCACAACAAAAGAAAAAACGTATACCGAAAAAAACTACTGTTCCAGGACAACGTAAAAAAAAGACACCTAAATCTGGAGAAGAAGCTGATGATAATAATGAAAAAGGAGAAAAAGAAGATAAAAGTAGTAGTAGTAGTAGTGGTGGTGGTGATGGTGATAGTAGTAGTGATGATGAAGAAAGTTCTACATCAACAAGAAGACGTGATCGACCACCAAAACGTCAAATGTCCAAAAAAGCTGAATTGTTAATGCATCAAGAAAATCAACGGATTGCTCGTTCTGTTTCTGCTCGATTACAACCTCGTACAAAAAAATTAATGATTGGTGGTGCAGTAGAAAAGATTAAAGAACGAAGAGAAGCTAAATCTGAGGATGAGGAATCCAATAATATGGTACAATCTAGGTATGTATTTTGTTTTATGTTATAACGGATGAAAAAAAAATTAATATCATGTTTAGTACAATCAATCCATCCCAACAGCAACAACAACAACAACAATTAGATCGACGACAACAAGCAATGATGGCATTTTTAGAAGATGATGATAGTGATATTGAAATTATTGGTGGTCCTTCTAAACGTGGATTTGAATTAGCATCTCCTGAACAAGCACGACATCCTTCACAATTTTGGAAATCATCACCCAAACGAAAAACCACAATTACCCATAGTGATTTAAACAAACGATTACAAAGTATGATGATGGAAGATATGGCCAAGATGCGTAAAGAATATGAAGAAAAGGCTCGTGCTCGTGGCAATTATTTGACTCCCGAAGAACGTGCCAAAAAACATATGGAACGAGAAAAAGAAGCCAAGGCTATTGATCTTCAAGTAAAGGAACATTTTCTTAAAGGAAATCAAGGTCAAAAAGCAAGTAATCCTGATGACGTTACTGCTGAAGAGGAAGAAATTGGTCCTTTAGACTATTCTGGGGATGAAGAAGAGTATGATGAAGAAGAAGAAGAAGAAGAATTAGATGGAGATGTTGATGACGAAGATGATAGCGATTCTCAAGATCAAGAAGAAGGCGATGATGACAATGGGTTAAAAAATGATTTATTAGATGATACTAAAGAATCGGCACAAAATAATGATTCTGGTAAAGATGAAACAATGCTTGATCAGAGTGATACGGCTATGGGAACTAAAGCAGATAAAGAAATATCAAGTCTTGGTATAGAAGAACGTAAAAGAAAACGAAATAATGCAATTCTTTTGGATGATGATGACGATGAAGATGAAAATAATTTAGAAAGCGACGAAGAAAAAGATCGAGCAAAGAAATTAAAAGAAGGAGGTCTTTCATTAAGTGACTTTTTAAAAGATAATACTAAAAAAGATACCCTAACAACAACAAAAGTAAGCAAAAAAAAAAAATACTACTACTAACTGTTAACTGGACAAAACAAAATGGGATTAATATAATGTATATATACAAACTAGGAACAACGTCAAGAACCATCTAAAAAAGGCAAAAATCATTATCTTGACGCTGAAGCCGATGAGTCTGAAGATGAATATTATGGTGCAGGTGGTGCTGATATGAGTGATGATGAACATTTGGATCAATTTGAAAAAGATGATATGTTGGTAGATAAAACGGATGAAAAAGTGGATGAAGCAGCATTACGTTCAGCTTTAAATAATCAATTAGCAGAATCAGATAAACATATGGTTGACCGACTTTTAAAAGATATTATGAGTGGTGATTTACGTCGACGTCGAGCAGCTAAAGAGATGGGTCTTATGTTGGATGATTTCGATATTTATGATGATAATGATAATGATCTTGTTGCAATTCGATTAGCATCGGCAGAGCGACGTCGTAAATTATTGGAAGAAACTGGAGATGGATTGGAATTACTAGGTAAGAAAAATAAAATAACAATTTTTTTTTTGTTATCTATTGTCATGTATTTTTGTACTTGAAAACATTGATTAAGCTTAATATCATGTATTTATTTAGCCAAGAATCCAAAAACACGAGCATTTGCACAATCAGGCCAACCATTACCTGAATCAAATGATGCATACGGTCTAAGTGATGTCGAAGAAGAGGATACCGAACAAAAGAATAAACCTAAGGGCAAGGCCAACATAATTTTAGAAAGTGACGAAGAAGATGAAATTGAGATACCCGTTGATGAAGAGGTAAACAAAACAAAAAACTAGTAACAACAATGATAAACAGAAGAAATGTTTTAATATATTTTTATTTGTTCTATTAGGAAAATGATGATAATGATGATGTAAATATTTTCGATCAATCAACAACAACGACAACATATAGCATGATTACGAGTCCTATGGTAGACGAATATGAAGAAAGAATTGATATTATTGAACGTGTTCGAGATGATCCAACTGCTAGTCCAACTGCTCGTGCTCAAAGAAGAAATAGATTACGACATTTATTAAATAATGTCAATAGTAGTTTAGGATCATCATCAAATGAGCCTTCTGGACCACGCGGAGGTTTGACTTCAGTTAAACAAACAAAAGAAAGAAAGGTAACTAATCTCAAAAGGAGTATATAAAAAGTTGAATATAAGATAATTAACTGTAAATGGTTATAATTTTTTTAGGTATCTAAAACAACGACTAAAAATATACAATTTGATGACATGAGTCCTGTTCAAAAACGACAACCAAGACTTCTTAGCATGTTGAGAAACAAATAACCTTTACTTTGTATATCTTGTTTTATTTTTATGTATATAAAGCATATTTCTTCTATAGTTTATTATTTCTTGTTCTTTTTCTTTATATTTTGAAAATGAAATTTAAACATACCTATCATGAATATATGTAAAGAAGAATATGGAATGATTCACCTATTAGGTCAAAAAAAAAAAAAACGCCAACCCAAATTTTTGGGAACTTTCGGGCCTGAGTTTCTTCCTATCTATTTGTACGACTTTAATAATAATAAAAGTGCACATGCTTGAAAGTTGATCTCTCTTTTTTTCTTCTCTATATATTACTACAAAAAAAAATGTGGTATGGGAGATGAGTTTATAGGAAAGAGTAAAAAAAATATATATATATTTTATATTCTTTATCTTTTTTTTTTTTTTAGTTCATTTTACTTATTATTTATAACATTAATACAGGTCTAATCGTGGCGAATCGAGTCAATCAAAATCCGATAATAATAATAATAATAATGGTTATGTTTTTGAACAACAAAATGACGTTCGAATGAATGAACTTGGTAACAAATTATCCGCATTAAAAAACGTAAGACTGATTTCAACAAAACAAAAGGGAAAGATATAAGGAAGGTGTGATTTTCTTCATCCATGAGAAATTTGGTTCATCAGTGCTCTTTTTTTTATATTTATATATATATATATATATATATATATATATATATAGATCACTATTGATATGCATAATGATGTGAATGATCAAGAAAGACTTTTGGATGAATCAGTAAGTTTTTGTCGTTTTTTTTTTTTTGGTGGTTTATAAAAAAGGATATTATAATGAAACTTAAACTTTATTTATTTATTTTTATCAATAGAATAATGCATTTGGTGGACTAGGACAAACACTTAAACAATCTTATGGTCGGATGAATCGAATGGTATCTAAACGTCATCAACGACAATTATGTTACTATGTAGCTGTTGCTGTAGCATTATTCTTTATAATTTATTGGGGTTCAGGAATATTGGGACGGATATCATGGTCATCATCATCACCAGATAATGGAGAGACAGGAGGATCAGTAGAACCAGATATATAATAACAATAATAATAATTAGAGGCTGAATATTTTACACGTTAATGATAGTAATAATGATAACGATAGGTTGTGGCTATATACTTTTTAAACTATTTTACTTGTATCAAAATTATATATAGAAAGTAGAATTGGAAAATGAATTAAGAAAGGAATGGATGTTTACATACTACGTAACTTATAAGCTTGCTGTAAATACAAGAACCTTTCTCTCTTTCATCTTGATTTATGGCTAAAAAAAAAGGTTAAAAAAGGAATGAATTGTTTTTTTTTTTTTTTTTTGTAAGAGGAAGAAAGATCAAGTATAATCTGTAGATAATAAGGAGAGTAGAAAGGGGTGGGTAAGAAAGTTTGAAAACTAAAAGCACAGACATGTGCATTTTTTTTTTATGCTTTAAGATTATTGTTCTATCTTTACTATATATATACATATAGCACCATAATAATTACAATACCAATTCTATTATATTACATTAACAAGAAAATCTTATTGACAACTCTTCTCCTTAATATTTTCAACATATGTTTGAATACTGCATTAATAAATTTAATTTGACCACTAGAAAAAAAAATCATGATTTTAAAACCATAACATATGATTTCTTTTTTCAAAGAGAAAAGTAAACTTCACTCGATAGTCCATTAAAAGTAATAATTCGTCATAATTGAACTATCCTATATATCAATCAATCCAAAATATCTGAAAACTGCTTTGAATTCAGGCTAGTTCTTACTTGTAAGCAAAAGTAGAGTTCTAATCGTGAGGGTATACATGACAACGTATATCTTCATAGCAACTGACCTTCTTGACTATTCTTTCTCATTAATATTTACCTCAGGTCCCTCAGGTACCTCAGGTACCTCAGGATGTAATTCAAGACCAGCAGTGAAGATTTTCTTTTTTTGGCAAATTGTGTATCCAATATCAATTCATCATCGTTTTAATATTTATATATAAAAACATGGTTTTTCTTGTTTATTACGATTACTATTAATAGTAGTAAGGAATTCTATTGATGTATGCTTCTTGAATGACGGTTACGAGATGGTTGTGAGGGTTGAGGGAGAAAAAATTAAACGTTTTTAACTACCTCAGGTCCCTCAGGTCCCTCAGGTACCTCAGGCACCTCAGGATGTAATTCAAGACCAGCAGTGAGTATTTTCTTTTTTTGGCAAATTGTGTATCCAAAATCGATTCATCATCGTTTTAATATTTATATATAAATACATGGTTTTTCTTGTTTATTACGATTACTATTAATATTAGTAAAGAATTCTATTGATGTATGCTTCTTGAATGACAATTACGAGGTGGTTAGAAGGGTAAGAGAGGAAAAATTAAACGTTTTTAACTACCTCAGGTCCCTCAGGTCCCTCAGGTACCTCAGGCACCTCAGGATGTAATTCAAGACCAGCAGTGAGGATTTTCTTTTTTTGGCGAATTGTGTATCCAATATCAATTCACCATCGTTTTAACTGTTATATATTTATTATTATTATCTAATAGTAGTAAAGAAAATTCTATTGATTCATTCTTCTTGAACGGCGGTTGCGGGGTTGGCGATGAAGATGAGAAAGCAAAACCTAATACTTTCTTTCGCTCTCGTTACTCGTTGAGATGGGATCGAGAAGTGAAATGAGGGAAAAAAAAAATAGAAAAAATGGATTACGTATGGTTGTGGTTAAGAAAGCAGTTGTTGGTATGGTTTTGATGTTGACGATGTCTAAGGTGGGGCGGGAAATACCTCAGCTCTATTATATTTTTATGTTAGTTCATCTTAATTTAGGGTTATATGTGTTATTGTTGTTTTCCAGTGATGGTTTTTGTCTGCCTTTTTTTTTATATATCATTAATAATAGAATTAATAGTTGTAAAACGACGTTATTAATAGAAACATTTAAATGTATAAAAACTTACCCTTTAGTGAAACTGTAAACAGAATGGATAAGTGGTATTTGGGTTTTCAATGTTTTTCACATTGGTTAATTGACTTATTTGACACGTAGTCTTCATTGTTGTTGGAACAAAGAATCTTGGAAGTTACAAAGATTATTTTTTTTTGGGGGGGGGAGGGGGTTATCTCATGCATCTTCCAAACCTTCCTTGTGAGTTCTTCATTCTTTTGTATAGGAAAGCCTTATACAACATGTAGAATCCAAATTGTTTTTCAAGATTCCTATTTTCTCACATAAAAGAAACACGGAGATATTATTTTTAATGATTGTCTTTTTTTTTCTTTTTTTGATATTGTAAAAATTTTGGTTTGGTAATAATGTTACGTTTGTATCATCATCAAACTGTCTTATAGCACAAGAAAGTGGATAGATACGTTACGTGGTACCATTTTCATTTCCTTTTCTGCTTTACAATTTCAGTATCTCTATTTGTTGATGTTGTTGTTTCAAGGAAATAGATCACTTGAGGCTGAAACTGTGAAGGTTCTGTTCTGAGGTTGAGATTGAGGCTGAGGGCTATTGTTCCTGCTGTACGTACGTAGACATGGGGGCTGAGATGACAAAATACGTAGTGGTCATGACAACTTTTTTTTTTTTTTCATGAATAAATATTATTTTATTTATAAAATAATAATGATTTTTTGTGATTTTAGTTATAGTATGTATAGATGAAACATAACAAAATATTCTAATCTTATAAAGTTTTTTTTTTTCATACAATTGAAAAAAAAAAAATTGATTCTAATTTTTATAATAATAACAATATAAATAAAATCGAAAAAATAGGGTCATAGTATATTACAAACAAGTCTACTTACTACTACTAGATACACAATTTTTTGGGTTACACTTTGTGACAGATAGTACCGTTAACGATTATAGAAATTCGCTCATTTCAATGTTTATGGATAAAAAAAGACGGCTTGGCAATTTTTAATATTACTGTTATTTACCAACCCGCTACACTCCTCCTCCTCCCCCCCCAAAGATATCATCTACTAAATACCCTTTATATAAATATAAACTAATATTACTTTATTGTTTAAGTTTCATATTGACAATTTAATTACTTTGATTCATTTATAAATAATTATTATTATTTTTTAAATAAGTTAGCTTTATCATTAGATATATTAATGAAAAGAAATAAAACCTTTTTTTTTTCTGTCTTTTATTTGATTGGAAATGTTTTCTATTGATTGTTGTACAAAAAAAAAATTAAGCTTTTTTCATCCATGTCATCATATCATATGTTAAAGTGTGGCTAATGGGGTGACACTAAAAAATTTATAACATAATCTCAGCTCTCTCTCTTATAAATCACTTCTAATATAAGTCTAACTCAATATTTAAAGAGATCCGCTAAATGTAAAAAAAAAAAAAAAAAAAAAAAAAAAAGTCTATATAATCTTTTATATTAAAAAAAGTTTTAAATCAAAAGATCTTCTTATCCGTTTTGACGAAATTTATATTCTAATAGTAGTAATCGTATTTCGATGATGAATATTTAGTACGTAGTTGTTTATACTAATATCATATTTAAAAAAAAAAAAACTTTTGATATTTTAAGATTGAAGTATAAATGGGTTCGACTTGAAAACATAATTAAAATAGTGTAGGAGAAAAGTTGAAATGGGAATATAAGAGCTTTTTTAAGAATTCCCTCCCCGTTCCTCTCCTCCCCCCACGACGTCTTTTAGCAGCTACAACAGACTGTCTAATTAAATTTGTTTTTCATCATTTTACTTTGCTTACTGTTTCTTGTTTTATAATCATATTTGTTTTTTTGTTTTGGCTCTCAGGGATGTGAATTCACCCTGCAGCCAAACGAAAAAAAAAAAAAAAGACGATCCTTTTCTTTTACACTAAAATAAATAAATAACCATCTATAAGTGAAAAAGGTTTACTAAAGGAGAATGATAGTTTGTAAAAAGAAAAGAGATACTTTCACTCCTGTTTGATGGGGAATCAAGAGGAGAAAAAGGTAAACACGCTAATTAACTACTACGTACGTATTTGATATTTTAGTTATCTAGTAAAGAGTTAAACTATTTAGACGTGAGTATTTATCTTTTTATTTCAAGATAAAAAAAAAAGGAGGGGGGGGGGAGAGAGAGAAAACACGAGTATAGAATCTAATTTACTACGCACAGAGAATTTTTTTGTTCGGCATATCACCCCCCCCCCTTCTTTTCTTTTTTTTCTCGAAAAAAAAAAGAGGTAATTAGGAGTTATTTGTAATTCTATTCTACTTCATCTATTTATCTAAAAAAAAAAAGTATGAACATTCAATTATTATAAATTGATTCAACAAAAGAAAAACTATTATAATAATAAGAAATTTACCTACAATCAATAAGATAAAATATGTCATAAAAAAAAAAAAAAGTAACTAATTTAATGAAAATTTTCGTCATATAAAAAAAAAAGTGTACTAAATTAATTGACTAACAACTTTATTGGTCTTTTCATAATAAATAACGTGGGTTTAAATGTAATGAGTATTATATTAAAAAAACACACACACACACACACATACACAATAACAACAACAATAAACTATAGAGTAACAACAATAAAAAAGGGTTATTTATTATATTTTGAATAATTGAAAGGAGTGAGTAATAAGTCATTCTTATTAGAGATAGTAAGAAATTGTGATGATAGAAATATTATCATTATTACATTATATAGCACTTTCTATCTATTTATTTTACTCTGTTAAACAATTATATTAGACAATAAATAACTAAAGAAAAGAAAAATTCTAATTCATTAAGTGATAAATTTGAACCAAGAAATTTGTGGGGGGGGCGGAGGACTTATTTCTGAGAAACACTAAAGGAAAGAGAGGAAATAAAAGGGAGAGGCTTGGGGGGGGGGGGAGAGAGAGAGAGAAAGAAAGAAGGAAGGAATATCAATGTTTTCTTTTCAAGAACACACACAAAAAAAAAAAAGGCGGTTCTTGTATGACGAAAAGGGATAAAGTTGTACAATCTGTTTTTTTTTTTTGATTACAGACTTGGTTTTTTTTTTTTTAAGGTTGTTTTGGTGTATACTTCCATGTAAATCTTTTTATTCTTTTTACTAGTTAGTTAGTTAGTTATACCATTTATTATTAGTAAAAATGCCCAAACAATCATTTAAAACTACAGTTTAGTATATAATCAATAATGATTATTTATTATACAATACTTATAAGAAAAAAAGTACTAATATAAAGGGACTTTTAAAAGTAAATAATTCATTATTATTATAATAATATGCAAAGATATGTATCTTGACGAGGTACAACAGGAGAGTTCTAACAAGCTTTTATTTGGGGGGGGAGAGAGAGAGAGAGAAGTAGGGGAAAAAGATGTTAGGTCATAAAATGGATGAGAAAAAAAAAAAGCGGAGAACAACTTGAAATCCATTTAAAAGGCGAAGTTCGCTTGTTTTTTTTTTTTTTTTTTTTTTTTTATAATCTTTTTTTTTTTTTTTTTTTTTTTTTTTTTTTTTTTTTTTTTTTTTTTTTTCCATTTTTTTTTTTTTTTTTTAATCCCTTTCCAATCCTTTTTGATATACACGCGCAGCCCGTCAAAAAAAAAAAAAAAAAAAAAGATACAAAGTTGAAGCATCTTATCTTTTTTTCTTTTTCTTTCTTTCTTTTCTCTCTCTTTATATCCTCTTTTTACACCTTTTTTTTTTTTATTTTATTTTTTTATTAGTTGAAAATAATTATAACAAATCCTCAACTATCATTTTTTTGTATATACCCTTTTCTTATTACTTAATTTACTTACCAATTTTGTGTATACATTTCTTTTTTTAAAAAAAAAAAGAATTAGCATTTCCCTTCCTTTTTACGTATTCTTTTAAAACCAATCAATCAAATCAATTCAAACTTATAATTTCTTATTATTATTATTATTATTTTACTATAAAACAAAAAACAAAAAAACAACATATTATTATTATATTATAAAAAAAAAATGACTTCAGTTGCTACATCTTTAAAACAACAACAACAACAACAAAAGCGCAGCACAGGTAAAAGTCAACAACAACAACATAAAGAAGATAATTACAAAATGCGTTATAAACAGGTAAATAATCTATAATTATAACCCACTCTTTCTCCTTTCCTCTCCCCCTCCCCCCAAAACCCCTTTTTCTCATTTTTTATTTTTGTTGTTGTTTGTGTAAGAGAGAGAAAGTTGTAAAAAAAAAAATATTGTGAGCGCGTGTCCATACCCAGAAATAAAATAAAAAAGTTAGAGCAACGCTACCTAATTTAGGTATTGAGCTTGTCGGGATCTTGTTGAAAGGGAAATCATGCAACCCCCTTTTTAGCCTTGTAATTTTTTATTTTTTTTTGGGGGGGGAAGAAGAAAGATTTTATTGAAAGGCAAAACTTTTTTTTTCTTTCTATCACGCGCTCTTTTTTTACACCCTAAAAACCTTTTTCCTCCCCTTTTTATATATATATGGAAATCTCTCTTTTTTTTTTAACTAAAAAATTTATATTATTATTAGCCTGTTCAAGATTCTACTACTTGGACATATCAACAACAACAACCTGTTGATTGGTCACTTTATCAACAGCAACAACAACAACAACAACAACAATATGTAGCCACAAATGGTTCTTATTATTATGTACCTTCTTATTATCAATATTATTCAAATAATACACCTCAACAATATATATATCCTCAACAACAACAACATCAACAACAACAACAACAACGACCTTCATCTCGTTCTTCACGTAATTCTATTCAACAACAACCCACGTCTATTCAAAAATCAACATCTACTCCAATTCCTTCTTCTCCTACTACTTTATCTCGTCCACGAAATCATCATCGACCTTCTACTTCTTCTTCTTCTTCATCTTCTTCATCATCCAAACAACAGCATCGTTCATCATCTACTTTAATAAATCGACGTCATTTAGAAGAAAGACCAAGATCATCTATATCCCATTATTCATCCTCCTCCTCATCGTCTATTTCACAAAGACACTATAATGGATCCATGTTAAATGATGTTCGATCCTCTCCTAGACCTTCATCTTCTTCTTCATCTACTACATCATCTATTACTGGTGCATCTTCTGATTTTTCTTCAGGTCGTCGATCCTCCATTACTTCCATATCATCCAATTTATCGATTCAATCTGAAATGTCAGTTAATTCTAAACTTTCATTATCAAAACGTTTACGTAAAGTATTTAGTGTTAGTAGTTTAAGATCTTCTAATACGAATACGCATATGAATGAACAACAAAATAATAATAATAATAATAATAATAATAATAATGATGATGATGATTCAGTATCAGTGATAACAACAAAAAGTAATGGTTCAATGTATGGTATGAATAATAGTAATGGTTCATTGACTTCAGTAACAAGTAGTACAATCATGGATGATACTAGTTCAGTGATATCAAGTGGTACAGCAAGTGCACCTGCTAGACAAAAAAGAACAACACAACGTTCAAAATCATTAAGAAGACGTTCTATTGTTACTTTATCTAATTTATTTAACAAAAATAATCATACAACATCTACAGTACCAGAAGAAGAAGAAGAAGAAGTAAAGAATGATACAAAAAAGAAGAATGTACGACCTATAAAAAGTGTATTATCAACAACAACAACAACAACAGCTTCATCATCAACATCTAGTATTACATCTCAAATCAATAATACACCTTCATTATGTGGTAGTCATCACAGTAGTAATAAATCAATTACATCATTATCAACATCTTCTTCAAGAAGAAAAAGAATTCAATTTTGTCCTACGATTCAAGTTCATGAAACATTTAATGCTTTTGAATATGATCGACGTAGTGATATGAATGCTACATGCCAAAAGATAACTCCTTTAATGGCCATGAAGATCAAACAGGAGTTGAATGAATACAAGTTAACTGACATGCAAATTCACGTGGAGAGTCGAAAATATACTCATTTCTTTTTGTAAAAAAAAATTATTTTGGGTTTTTTTTCTCTCTCCCCCCCCCTCCACACACACAAGCACCATTATACACACACACACACACACACACATAAATTCATTTCATTTCATTTTAGTATTATTTTTTTTTTTTAGTTTTTTTTTTTTTTATTTTTATTTCTCAAATTCACAATTTACACAAGAAGCAAAACACACACACACAACATATATAATTTATTACACACACAAACACATAATTTTTTTTTTTTTAACATGAAGGGAATCATTTATTAAAATCTTCCCCAGTTGTAATAATATTAAAATTGGTTATTGAATTGAGTAATACGTTTACGTTAAAAATGTTTGGGGGGGGATAGGTAGGTAGGTAGGTAGAAGGTCATTGTAGGACAAAAGTAGTGTCAAGTTTTTATAACTAAATAAAGTAAATTCATTGAGTAAAAAAAAAAAAAAAAAAAAAGTGCACAGGTAAAGAATAACATCATTTTTGTTGAAATAAATGCCAAGTATTAGGCGTTTTTTCACTTTTACGCCTTTTTTTTTTTTTTTTTTTACGTTTATGTTTCCCTCCCCCACCTCCCGAGACATACACATACTCACATTGAATGAGAGAGTCTAAAGGAAAATCATTTATTTATTTATTTTTCACATTACACAGACACATTTTATTATATTATTTTAACTTTAAAAAGTAAGATAAACTTGTTATAAGTTTAACTCTTTTCAAGTCATCGGGGAGGAGGAAGGGGGGGGGGGAGGAAGGGAGAGAGGGAGGGGTTATAGCAAACTGTCCGTGCTTCAAATACTAAAATTTCTTTGTATCACACCTTTTTTTTTTTTATGAATATATAAAAAAAAAAAAAAAACCACACCACTTTTTTCTTTCTTTTCTACGTAATTATTATTTATTATTTATTATTTATTATTATTATTATTATTATTATTATTATTGACAATTATAACAGTTATTATTAATAGAATAAACAACCTTCATGTTCAAATATTGAATGTTGTTTTATATATAAATATAACCAATGGTTGTACAACCATAAACTTTTTTAAAGTTTATCTTTTTTCTCCTTCTTTTTTTTTTTTTTTTTTTTTTTTATTATTATATTATAAATGATTAAGTTATTTATAGAAAGGTAAATAATATTTATTATTTACTATGAAAATATATAGGATGATGATGATGATGAGTTTTTTATTTCTATTTTTGGTTACAAGTATAAGTATATATATATATATATATAAAAGGAGGAATGGGATTTGAGAGCAAAAAAAAAAAAAAAAAAAAAAATGTTATAAAAAGATGTTCAATTTTTTACATATCATTTTGGGGGGGGGTGGGGAGGGGAAGAGGAAGAAGGTGTTTATTAATGATACGTAAATAAACTATAAATAAACTTGAGAGAGATTTTTTAAAAATGGTTTATGTTTATAATATCAATTCTCTTTTTTTATAAGATGAAATCAATGAAAGGGCTAGAATATTGTATGACAGAACCACTTTCTATTTATTGATAAAACAGAATCTTATTATTCCCATGCCTACGTATTTGATGCTTTATAAATTTAAAGTTGAACAAACCCAACTTTTAATTTTTCATGTATAATATATCATCAATCGGTAACCTATTACTACGTAATGAACAAAATACGTAATAGGATTGGAGGGGGAGAATTTTTATTTAGTTGTCGTTCTATGCTTCATTATCAATTCTTTATATATATATAATATAGCTCCAATCATGTTCATAGAATAATGGATTTGTATATTGAGAATGATTTCCTGAACAAGTAGATACCATGTGAATCTTTTTTTTTTCCAACTACTCGTGGAATGAACTAACAGAATTATAGTCTTACATATGTTTTTATAAAGTGATCCATGTTTCATTTTCAATCTATACTATATATATAATACAGCTGAACCCCGTTTTTTTTTTTTTTTTTTGTATAAGTAAGGGAGAAGTAAGTGCAAAAACCGGGGTTGAACTGAGTACATATTATACTATACCAAACCAACAAAAAGTCTGATCTTATCTTCATTCACATAATTATTATATATATATCACTCCCCGCCCCCCATTTACAATGCAATAGATTTTATTTATTGGAAATGGACATCTTTTGTTTACTTTTTTTTTCCCCTCATTAGTTAACAGTAATGACTTATTAGAGATGAGAGAGGATCCATTTTATAGATTTTGTTGGTACGTAATACGTATCATTTTTGTAACTATGTCATATTATAGAAAACAAATGGTATTACTATCATGTTTTGAGTGAGTAATAGACTTTTTTTTTTTAAAAAAAATAAAAAAAATAAAGCTAAAAGGAACTTGATTATTATAACCCCAAAAGTTATATAATTTAATCTATAATTGAGAAAAAAAAAATTTTTTTTTTTGGTTTGTTTCTTATGGAAGATGAAAGTGACATACGTCTACTATAGACATGTAGAGTCACTTTCTTGCGATACAAAGGGATAAAAAGTAGGGTTGAGAGTATTGATACCATAACTCAAACCCCTCCCCCCTTCCTTCTTAATGAGAAAAAAAAAAGTTTGGTTAGAGTTAGTCGGGGAGAAAAGAGGTGGCGGTTAACTAAAGTATTAGATAATGTAATAAGGAATGATGGAATAGTTACTAGTATATATTTATATGTTTGGAAGGGATATGATTGTGATTGCTGCCTAAAAGGACTTCTTCAGGTGCTCGTTCTTTAACATATTAGTTATATGTGCTAGCTGGGTGACTTATACGTAGTCTATCCATTTTTTTTTTTTTTGAAGAACGTAAAGGAAAGCGGATCCCATTTACTGAGAGTAAGACCCACTTTGGAACGTGATAACCTGTTTAGAATATGATCTATGAGTTGAATTGAGAGGTGAAACTAGGTCCATGCGTATCTCGATTATACTTAATCTAATAACATCAAACAAACTCATCATTTAAATTCTTTTATTTACTCTATGTACAGAAAAATAAAACTTATAGATTTATAGCAAAGATATATTTTTTTTCAAGTACGTTTATAGGCAAAAAAAAGGAGGGGCGGGGGGGGGGATGGAAAGATTAGTAAAAAAAAAAAAGTTTACCAGGAGATTGTTGTATAGAACATAACTTTATTAAAACCTCCATTGTCATATCCATTGAATATATATATATAATTTGAATAATAGATTTTCTATTAATAAAACAAAAAAAAAAAAACTCGGATTCTTTTGTTGATTAAGAAATTAATGTTAGAAAAAGACTTGATGGTAAAATATAGTAAGTGAGATATAACTTATATACTTATTAATAATTAAGTTATGAAGTGTTTGTCTGCTCTATTACTCTCTTACGTATTAAATTATGCTACCTAATGTAATGTGTTTTAGAAAAAAAAAATGATACGTTACTATTTTTTATCTGCAGTAAATTAAACATATAAAATTAAGTTATTCTAAATGTGACTCGCTTACCTTTGCGGCACACCATTTCTACTGTATATATATATATATATATATTATTACAGGTTTTTCATTTTGACAAACAAAAATGCAATTATTTATCATACGTTTTTTTTTTTTTATAAAGAAGTTTTACGTAGCAGTAATATATTATTTCTTTTTTTTTAAAAAAAAAAAAATGACAGTAAGTGAGAAAACTAATATGAGTTATATGAAAAAGAAGTTTTTTTTTTTTTTTACAATTTAAAAAAGGGGGATGATCGATTTTCTTTCTAAATCGTGGTACAATGATGAAGCACTTTTTTTTTCAAGATAGGTGGTACATAATTGACGTTGAAAACATTATAAAAAGAAAAAAATGTATGTAAATCATTTTTTAAAGTGTTTCATCTTTGCTTTTGTTTTTGTTACGTATATAACTTGGGGGAAGGGTGTTGTAATTATGAATGAGTTTTTACTTGTTATTTATAATGCATGTTTGTATATTACGTATTATAAGGTGGCACTTTTTTTTTTTTATTATTACGTTACATTCTTTATTATTGTTGATTTTACATCTACCGACATAATAACATTACGTACATTTATGACTCGGGATTATCATTGGGTTTTTTTTGGTGGGGGGGTAGAGAGAGAGAGAAGAAGAGGGAGTGATTATTACTTATCAGTGTGTACTGTAAATTCCCATATTAACGTTTAAATAATGAGTGATATATATAATAAAAAAAAAAAGTGGACTAAATTCACGATTAAATTGTTCTACTAAATACTATTTCTTTTATTCTAGTATAACAAATATATACCTGTCAAAAAAAAAAAATGAGAATATTTTTTTTTTCTAAAAGTGAAAAAAGAAACAGAGTGGAAAAAGAGGAAGGGGGGGGTGGGGAAATAAGTCAATAACTCCTTTTGATTTAAGCAATCATTTGTTTTCTTTAAGGTAAATAATCAAACATAATAAAATAACACCCCTCCCCCCCCCTCCTTCTTTCAAATCTATCGTTCCCTCCACCGCCCCTTATTATTTACTTATTACTACTTCATAATATTTACCTCGACTTTTTTTTTTTTACATCTTTCTTTCTCTTTTCTTTTTTTTTTTTTATTATTAACACATACACACACACACACTCTCTCTCTCTTTCCCGCCCTTTTTTTTTTTACATCCTTTTTTTTTTGTGTGTGTTTGTGTGTTTGTGTGTTTTATGTATCTTTGTTCTACTCTGGTAGTGAACAAAAAAAATTAAAAATTAAAAATTAAAAAAAATGGAAGTAGCACCTTCACCTACTGTACAAGAATGTTGTGAATGGGTGTCCGACAATGTTCTTGCACTTGAAACCGATGACGATGTTGCCATTGAATTAGATAGTCTTTCTATTCTTGTAAACGCTCTTGATGCCCCTATGGAAATTATTCAACAACTTCAACAACAAATTCATGATTTAAAAAAAATTCAAAAAACAACTTTATTGGATGATGTAGTAAGTAAACCCATTTTGTATTTTTTTTTAATTAGAGAGAGAGACAGAGACAGAGAGAGAAAGAGAAATAATGATGTGGGGCATTTTGAGTAACCGAACTGGGTACATTTATCCTTCGTCTTTATTCTTCTTATTATAGATTAAAAGTGCTCAGGAGATATGCAATGAATGCAGGAAATGCATCACAGCTGCACCTTCTTTTATCCATTCATGTTTTATTGATTTTAATTTGGAATTACCAAGAATTTTACCTGTAACTCATCCTACAAATTATTCATCCATGTGGCCGGACCAAATGGATCCAAGAGCTTATTGGTTTCGTCAATATTTTGTTGGAAAACCTTATATTACATTGATTGAAAGAGATGACACTTTAGGTTATCATCCTATTATTATTTCTGTTGTCAAAGAACGAATAGATTCAAAATTTAGATATCGTATTATATCTCGTGGAAAACAGGTAATTTTTTTTTTATTATAATAGAAGGGGAGGAAGGAAGAAAGAAAGAAAGAGAGAGAGAGAGATAACCTGTTTATTTTGTTTATTTGGGTTATTAACAAAAAAAGAACATATATAGATTCATAGTCAACGTTATGTTGTTCAAGAAACTATTGCTAAAGAAACTGAATCTAATCTTGAACTTCTTGGACAAGGTTATTTTTTAGATAATAATTTTTCTTTATTAAATCAACATGATTATTCAAAATCAAAAGGAGGAGTAGGAGGAGAAGGAGGAAAAAAAACAGGAAACACTACTACTACTACTACTACTATAACAACAACAACAACAACATCTCAACCACGAAGACGACCTTTACGTAGTATTTCATCAGCCATTATTAATAAAAATAATGGTACAGCAACAATAACAACAACAACAACAAATAGTAGTAATCAAAATTTGGAAACTCGATTATTACGTGCAGCGATTCGATCTATTTGTTCCGATATCGATTTACGTTTATTTCGAGAATTATCAGCGGAAGCAACTATTTTATCAGGATTAGAAAAAGGAATATTAAGATATGATGAAATGGAAATACCTAAATTTTATAAATTTGGTGTACTTTCTGTTAAAAATGGTCAAACGACAGAAGAAGCATGGTTTGCTAATTCCAATGTATCTGAATCGCTGGAACGGTTTTTAAATATTATTGGCAGGCCCATTGAATTAGAAGGTTATAAAGGATATACAGCTGGTCTGGATACTAAATGTAAGACAAACCTATAAAAGAAATTTATTATGCGGGCCCGGGAGGGGGTAGGGGGTAGAGGTAGGGAATTAAAAGTCATTCATTCATAATCATTTTTATTTTATATGTACGTGTATAGCTGGAGAATCTGGAAAATTCTCATATGCAACATCATGGCGTGATTATGAAATTATGTTTCATGTAGCTCCACTTATGCCTTGTAGAAAAAATGATAAACAACAAGTCCATCGAAAACGATATATTGGCAATGGTAAAAAAAAGCCTTCTCTGTTCCCTCCCCCCCCCTCTTTTATATATATATATAATTCAACTCATATTTTGACTCTTTTATAGATATCGTATGTATTGTGTTTGTAGAAGGAAATGAATGTAATTTTGATCCAGATAGAATTCGTTCTCAATTTCTTCATGTTTATATTGTAATACATCCTGAAATAATAAATGGTAAAGAAGCATGGCGAATTCAAGTTATTAATAAAAAGAATGTACCTGAATGTTCTCCTTTACTTCCAAGTCCATCCATTATTTTTGATGAAAATGAATTACGAGGTTTTCTTATGCTTAAAAGTAAAAAAAAAAAAAAAAAAAAAAAAATGGAGTGTTTTTTTGTAAAAGAAGAAGACAATTTATATATATATCAATCTAACCATGATAAATAATATTTCTTTTTTTTTAGTGATCAATGCAGAAAATGCAGCACTTAAATGTGATAGTTTTGCAATACCTAATAATAAAGGACGAATAGGTGTTTTAAAAGCATTAAGTGAAACTGGATTACGATTTAATTATACAACTGATCTATCATTAAGACAACAACAACAGTATAATTATTATGATGGAAATAATGATCGTATGATCATTATGGGAGGTGAAAGACCTAAATCAGCTGGTGCTCAACGTATTTCAAGAGGAAGTATGCGTAGTCTTCGAGCTGCGTTAACGGATACTAATAATTCACGTGCAATGACGCCTGATGCACCACCTATACCAACTACATCAAGATCAAGTATGTTACGTGATTGGAAAAATATAACAAGAAGAAAAAGTAGTGGTGGACATTCACCTATTGATTCAAATAGTATAAGTGGTGGTAGTAGTCGAGGTCCTTCTCCTTTATTAACTAATCGACCTATTTTATTAGATGATACAGAAGGTAAAAAAAAAAAAAAAAAAAATTATTCTTTTATTATCATAGTGTATATAAAAAATTAATTATTTTTTATTTTAGTGGATAATCCTAATTCTGATAATAACAATGTTAAAAATAATGATGATATTCATCCATCATTATTAAAAGAAGAAAAAGAAAAAGAAATGATTCGTCATGGTGCTAATAGTAATAAAAACAACAATGACAATGATAAAGACAATAGTAATAATAATAATAATAATAATCCATTGATGACTCAACCTATATCCAATGAACAACAAAAAAAACAAAAACAACACTATCCACCATCTCAAGGTACTACAATAAGATCGAAAGCACAAAATTTAGTAACAAGTGTTATGGGAAGAAGAAATAGTCATCAACAACAACAACAACAACAAAAGACATTAAGAACAATAAATAATAATAATACATCAACGGGAGGATTGATCCGTTCAAAAACGTTTATGATGGATCATGCAGGGAAATTGATTCAAGGGGTTGATCGCCACGAGAAGTTATAAAATCCCCGAATAACTACATATGGTGAAGATCGTCATTTTGTATTCCTATAATTAATTATTATTATTATTCTTATCCTTTTGAAAAAAAAAACCCACACTATTATATTCACTTACTTATTATAATAATAAAATAATATTACCGCGCACTCATTTTTTTTATATTGGATGAAAATGGTCAAAAGTAGCCGAAGACCTTCTTCCCTCCTTTCCCCCCCCTATCTCCCTTCATAGTAATATATATATATATATATATACATGTACACACACAGAAACATATATAATAATTTATGTTATTATTACACATAACTTATAAAAGATTAAAAGGAAAAAAAAACCTTTTTTTTTTTTTATAGTTATAGTTTTTAAACTTTTTGTACAAGCATGTAATAATAATAAAGCGTGGGTGTGACAAATTGATAAAGTGACAGAAAAAAAAAATGAAAAAGTTGGATGTGTGTGTATATATATATATACATATATATATAATGAGAGCCTCTTTTTTTTTTTTTTTGGTAACACAGTGAGTGAAAGTTCCTCTTTAGAAAAAGAAGAGAAGGGCAACGAATAAGTTTTTTTTTTTTTTTTTGATTTTTTTTTTTATATATAAAAAAAAAGAGTATATAGAATAAAAAGAAAAAAAAAAGATTAAAATGGTGTACAAACAAAAAAAAAAGAAAAGAGATGGATGATATATTCTGTGTGTGTGTGTGTGTTTGTGTGTATGGATTGAAAGATTGATGGGAGAAAATAAAAATCAAAAGAGAGTAAAAATTATAACACTTTTCAAAAATAAAAAAGAAGAAAACCTCATTTTGCTTACCAAGTAGTTTTAAGGTAATATAAGAAAAAGAAAAGTGTGTACGTGTGTGTGTGTGTGTGGGGGGGTGTTCTTGGTAAGTGATATATGAAGAGTGAGAGAGAGAGTGAGATAGAGGGGGGGGGAGAAATGCTAAACAAGTTAATAATAATATAGAAAAAAAAATATATAAGAAGAAAAAGAAAGGGAAGAAAGGGAAAGGAGGAATGGTTGTGTGAATAAGAAGAAGAAAGTGGTGTTGTGTGTGTGTGTGTGTGTATATATTTCGAGTTATAGGTTTTTTGGTTTCCTTGTCATCATTTTCGTAAGGTAGCGTGTTATATTTTTTTTTTTTCGTTTTTGGTTTTTTTCTTCTTCTTCCTTTTCCATAATAATAATAAGAATAATAAGAATAATAATAGTAATAATAAAAAAAATAAATCGAGATATTTGGTTAAAAAAAAAAGTTGTATCGATTGTTGAATTGAGTTGAAGGGTTGGTGGTGGTGGTGGGTGATGATGGTGGTGGCGAGTAGAAAACGAAAAAGCGAATGTTAAGTGGATGTTTGTTTGTTGTTGTTGTTGTTGTTTTTTTACAGTAAGCCTTCCTTAGCCAAATTTTCATGCATAATGATATTATTAACCGCATTCATAACGAATTTGATCTGTTTTGTTTCTGTAGCGCAAGTAAAATGAGTATAAATTTGTTTTGTATCTGCTCGCGTATTCAAAGAAACGAATTTTTGTAAAAGATATTGACATGCAGCATCGTATCGATCGCCTCCTTTATAATCATCAAAATAATTGGATAAAGGGGAACGAGGTAATTTCTCGGCAAATAAATCAATTTTGTTTAAAAACAAAATAATTGATGTTTTGATAAACCATCGAGAATTACAAATTGAATCGAATAAAGTCAATGATTCTTGAAGTCGATTGACAGAAGCATCTTCAAATAATACTTGATCATATTCCGAAATAGCCACAAGGAATAATAATGTAGTCACATTTTCAAAACAATGAATCCATTTTTTACGTTCGGATCGTTGTCCTCCAACATCTACCATACGATAAGTCAAATCACCAATGACAAAAGTAGTTTCTGTAATACCTGTTGATTTGACACGACTTCGTAATACATCTTGATCACTTGGAATATAATGAGGTTGACCAATACGTAAAATTGAATCAAAGTAACTTTATGGTAAAAAAAAAAAAAATTTTTTTTTTTTTTTAGTATTAGTTCATCCATTCATGGAAGGTGAATAAACAAATATTTATATATTTGAGTTTTTGGTGCTACTTACTACCGTGCCGAATCATTTAATTGGAATTCATTGGCTCGATCCACACATTCACGTACGGCGGGGTCATCCCACAAGGTTGCAATGGCTTCCACGAGTTCATGTCCTAAATAGTCTACTTGAGGTGGCGCTTCCAAGACCAGTCGTCTATGTATTTCATTTTCTGGGTTACGAAATCCTATACCCAGTTCGTGCATGGCTTCCATCGTTACTCGCATAGATTGAATTGTATTACTGAAAATAACTTCTTTAAAACTTTCTCTTTCTTCTGGTGTATATCCACCATCATGAATAAGTTTCATTTGTTTTAAAATGGTTGATTTGCCTGATTCTCCAGCACCTATATTTTATTTCGATAAGAATTTTTTTTTTTTATATATCATTTGTTAATTTTTTTTTTTGATGGTTTGGTTGATGATGATATACAAAAAAAAAGTTTATGAATTGATTTTTTTTTTTTGTTAAATGACAGAATAAAGAAAAAATTTTTTTTTTTTTTTTTTTTATATATAAATGTTAAAAAAATAAAAAAATGATGCGATTTTTTTTTCTTTTTGTTTACCTAATAATAACACTTTTATTTCCATCTTCATATTGGCACGATCGCGCTTAATTTGCGCTTCGATCTCCTGGTTACGTTGTTTTTCTTCAACACGTTCAGCAGATTGACAGCAGCCCATGATGGATCGTTATAAATATGTTGAATTTTTTTTCTTTTTTTTTTCTTTTTTTTTAGTATTTATAATGTTATAGTATACGTTTTGAAACGAGTTCGATTGAAATATAAAAGAGCCACTGTTGTTGTTGGTTATTGTTGGTTTGTTAAATAAAATATATATTTCGTATTGGTGTTTTATTTTTTTTTTGTTGTATGTTTCTCGCACCAGGGTATCGTTTCTTATTTATTTTTTGTTGATGATATTATAAAATTGTTTAGATATTTATATAAATTATAATATATTATATATAGATTTAAATGTATAATATATATAAGTTAAAGGGTGTTGTTATGGTTTCAGGTATATGCAAAAAAAAAAAAAAAAAAAAAAAAAAAAAAAAAAAAAAAAAAAAAAAAAAAAAAAAAAAAAAAAAAAAAAAAAATAAAAAAAAAAAAAAAAAAAAAAAAAAAAAAAAAAAAAAAAAAAAAAAAAAAAATTGGGAAAAAAAAAATAAAAAAAAAAAAAAAAATTAAAATAAAAAAAAAAAACTTACAAAGGATTTGCAGAAACT
>JAEPRB010000174.1:0-86790 GCA_016758965.1 Circinella minor
AAGGAATGATTATGATTTAACCATATTCTGACCAGTGAGGGCAAAATCACTTCCGAGGAAGAGACCTGTGGCTACCACCCTAATAGCCCGCACATGTATTGTTCGATTCCCCAGATGTGGCGGGAAAAAAATCCATATTGTTCTTTTGTATATTATTATACTCTTTTTTTTTTTACGATTTTATTGTTATTATTATCACTTGTGTGTTTTGGATCTCCATTATAAATTGAAAATATGAAAAGGAATAAGAAAGTATATGATAATATAGGAAAAATTGAGAGTGCTTGATAAAGAAAAATATATACATCGACAGCAATACATTTTTTTTTTCGTTCTCTTACGTATGGTTTTTACGAATAGTTGAAATATATTTATCGTGTAAATCTATACTATGAAGGTCAAAGGAAAATGAAATGATTAAGTCGAACAAAATGCATAAATATTACTTTTGAAATTATGTATGATATTTATAGATCAAAGATTTGTTGATAACGCACCGACCACTTACTGTAAATCAATGTTATTTTATTATGATGGTAACTTGAGTATGTAGACACTGTTATTGCATACGTAAATATGTATAGTTAATCAGGATATCTTATATCATTCTTCATTACGTACGTATTGTTTCTATATATATATAAATATATACTTCGCTATCTTATACCAACTACTATTATGTATATTATAAACTATGCATGATTATACTACTGTACACTAACATTCATTCACTTTCCAATGCATCGCTTCATTGATCGATTTTTTATTTATTTTGTGAGTGTATTGTGTAAAAAAAAAAAAATAAGGTATAAAATTATTTATTATTTATTACTATTTTTATATGTAGGCTACGTACAACTTATTATTGATAAATATACGTAATTATATTCCCAAGGACTATATCACAATTAAACAAGAGTGTGTAATGGTACATCTTATTCTCCCCCTGCATTGCAATAATCCGTTCCAAATACACAAAATCCTTGGAGCATTTGAATAATACCAGTAATTGCAAACACCACACCAGCAAGTGTCAAAATTGCCATGATAATGTTAAGTATGAATTGAACTGGATTATATTTAAGTTGCTCCCCAGTATCACGCCTGACTGTCTTGACAAAGCTATAATATCCCTTGTGAAGTTCATCAAATAGTTCGTATGTTTCCTTGCCAATAATAATTCCTCCCCCTTCACTTGATGCCGGCATACGTTCAATCTCTCTTCCAAACTTGATAACATTGTTTGTCCACCAAGTAAAATCTACCATACTTTTCATATCCTCTGGTATCATTCCGACATCGACTGCAACATCAAATGATCGTTTGTTAGGTATCAGTTTGGATAGCTTTAGAATACTGTCGCTATAATATCTCCAGATCGTAGGATTTTCTAACAAGATAGTTTTATCTTCAATGCGATAACGAAAATCTAGAAGTGATAGAACTTGAAGAGAAACTTCTTTTCCAATAACTTTAATTCCATATTTGATACGAGGAAATGCACTGATAGAATAACGAGATCGATCAAATTCTTCCAATGTAGGTATTCGCGGTAGTTTTCTTACTTCAGGACCTTCCTGCCAGTCTCTCTCAAGTTGGTATGGATTTAGCCAATGATAGGGTAAATGACCATGGAAATTTCCCATCAAGATATTGGCTGTATGAATAAACCACATCAAGTTACGTTCCCAACTAGCCCACTGTAAACGATGTTGATCCGAAAGTTCATTAGCACTGATATTACTTTCTTCCATGATACGTCGTCTTAGTGATATTGAAAACCGTCGTGGTGAGGTGGATGATGATGACAATGGTGAATTAGATTTGCCGGTGGTATTCGTTCCTGATTGTCGAGGCGGTGCAGGTGGTTCCAATCCACGTATAAATACCATAGTATCTTGAAGACAAGTAAAAACGGATGGTTTGCTTTCTATTCGACGCACATGGTCAAACAAAGGCTCCAAATCAAAGTCTTTTAATTTACTGACAAGGACTTTGCGATGACGAGGCTCGCCTGCCATCTGAATTAAATCATTGTAATTCGAAATGGGATCGAGATTATTACCTGCTGAATCTGTCGGACTCGTATTAACAGAATCATCAGCATTTGGATTTGCGCGGTAAAGAAAAGTGTGGGCGATCTTTCGACGTGGTACAAGTTGATGATTTTCATCCATAAAATGACTGTTATTATTTATTTGTTCTGCATCTGTATCTGGTGGTTCTATTGCATATAAAGCTTGATGTTTGATATCGTCGATCATTTGTTCTTTTACGTCTTTCATATATTCAACGGCTGATAAAGAAATACGTCGATAACTTGGATCACGTAATACTCCAGGACGAAATAGTTGAATGATTTTGATTTCTTCGGAATTTAGTTTGGTCAGCTCGATTTTTTTCATAAGAAGATGTTCATTATTGTATCCATTGCCGGTTCCCAAGGTAGATGATTGGTGTGAATGTATAGTATCTGTGCTTGTACTTGCAACAGGTAGCTTTTTATATCAACATAAAGGGGAATAGTACCATGACGACGATAATATCAATAACACATAAATTTTCTGTTTAATAGGGAGGTGTTTCAAATTATGATATTGAAATGCTATCATTAATATCACTTACCGGTGGTGATCGAGTATTATAGCTCATATGTATTATTTTATTGGTGGAGAGAAGAAAAGAAAAAGAAAAAAAAAAAAAAGGTTGTTTGAGTGTGAGTAAAGAAGTTTTATTTTAATAGTTTTTATTTTTCTTTTGTGGGTAACACAAATTTAGTCTTAATGTTTCCAATGTTCACGAGCCAAGTAAACTAGGTGAGATCGGTGTGTACTACTGAAAAAAAAAAACTACTCTACTACGCTATTATTATAGAAAAAAAAAACCTCATTTTTTTCTTTAATCATGGCTACGCCTATTATTACCCAATTATTAGTATATTATGTTATTAAGAAAAGTTACGGACAAAAAAAAAAAAAAAAAAATGTGGCGTCAAGTCTTTTATGTGTTTTGTTGACACAATTTATAGATAAGCGCCACTATAAATAAAATGCTTCATTTTGGTTTGTAATGTATCTTTATCCATTTTTCATCAACAAAATTTTGTGTTACGTACCAAGAATTTTAATTACGTGCGCCATCATCTTTCTTGGTGGGTTTACTAATATAAATTTTTGCTTGTTGGGTTGTTCTTTTTTTTTTTTTTTTTTAAAAAAAAAAAAAAAAAAAAACAGAAAATATTGATTATTAATGTAGAGTCAAGAGAAAAAAAAAACATATTAAAACAATGGAAAAATGACAGCTGTTTATTTATCTCCAGTCATTACGTACGTAGTGGCGTATGAAACCAAGTTACAAGAAGTTTGTATTACAAACATCATTAAAATCATGCATGTAATAGATACAACTATAAGGGTTAAAAAAAAAGCCGGTATGGAATAAAAGGTTTATTGTTATAACATGTAATGTCACATTGTATATAAACAGACTGACATCATTGTTAATTGTGTTGTGCTTACTATATATATGTCTTTTTTTTTTCACCAAGTACTGAAGTGTAATATCTAAACTACTAAAGTACTTATACTTAGCCATTTCATATAAAAGGTTGTATGTACCTTATAAAAATGCTTTTTTTTTTTGTGTCATATGTATTAAAGATAAAAAAAAAAAAAAAAGTGGAATAAAAATACATGTATCGATGCACATTTACAAAGAATTAAACGTGTTTTTTTTTTAAAAAAAATAATAACAATAAATATACAGTAATTGTTTTGCTATATAAAAAGTAAGAAAATAAGAGAGTGGATAATCTATGTCTTTTGTCACCAATTATATCGTTTTTTTTTTATTACGTATTGTTATAATAGGTGACATTGTATATATGTCAGCACTACAAAAGACTAATCATCAAGATTCAACAATTCAACAGGACCTGTCTCCATAATCATCTCAAAATCATTTCGTGTTAGTTGTTGCTGTTCACGTTGTAATTGTTACCATGAAAAAAAGCATTATTGGAATAGTTACCATTTTCCAGAAAATGATTAGACTGTGCTACTGTAATTGTTGAAAAAGAATTTGTTAGGAACCCATCATTATTATAATTAGTTCATTGTGATAATAATGCTGTATGATCTCTGTTACTCATTTTTGATAATAGTGAATGTTGATGAAGATAGAGTGATGATCTGTGTTGTTTTTTTCTGAACATGTTCTTGTTCTCGTGGGATAAATGATTGGGAAGTTCTTTTAACATGATGGCATAATTCTGGGACTGTCGAAAAACATCATACGTACCATTGATCTAATGCTGCAATGTGAGAGCAAAAAAAAAAGGAACAATAAAATTTAATCCTATAATAACCATGGATACATATACATATGTGAGGAAATTCAAATTTACTACGTATTATTTATCATCATGAAAAATGTAACACCTGCATCTGTTAATATAATTTGCTGGTGTTGGTGTTGGTGTTGGTGTTGGTGTTGATTATTTGATAAATAGATGTTTTCAACAGCATCCATATAATGTAAAAAAAAAAAAAAACAATATCAAATCTGTTACATGTTTGTTGTGAGTCGTAAACCGGAGAAAGACGAATATTATGATCCTACTACTGCTGTTGCTTCATTGTTATTATTATTTTGTTCAACTAAACGTTTTTCGAGTTGTTTAACACAATTTTCAAGTAAATTCACATATAATTTGAAAACTTCCCGGTCTCTTCTTTTATATGTATTGTAACTCAAGTAAGAACCCTGGTTAGCCAAGGATATAATTCCACATATTTAAATTCGTCTTCACCTATCAACGGACCAGATAATCTTATTGGAAGATCCTTGCTTGTTTTATGCAATCAATTAATCATAATACTGAAACTATTTATATATACTCTCCCAAGAGCTAATTTTTTCTTTAAAAAATATAATATATATATGAATCATGGGAATATATTAATCACTTTAATACAGTTCACTATATCACAAAAATTCAAAAGTTAATAACTAAATGGAAATAAATATTTTGTTACGTATGATTTATATGAATTATTGTTTCATAAATAAACTAGTACTATTAATATGATAATTGCTTATGTAAATTAACTGATTGACATCAACTATTCTTATATCTATTTTTTTAATTAGAAGAATAGTTGATAAAAATAATTAATAGAACTCCTAAATGTAAAATTCGGAGGAATATACGGTAACTTTCATATTTATTATTACAAAGAATTTGAAATGAGATGTTAATATACTATATGTAATGTTTGTTTTTGTTTATGTGTTAAAACAACTTGAATATATATATAATAATAATAATAAGAAATGTGTTTTGTTAAAGGGGTTATTGTATTTTACAGATAAATAATAAACTTATAAAATGGTATCTTCTTCTTCTTCTATTTCATCATCACTAACAATACCAAAATCATTCTCACTTCGTACATCTTCATCATATTCAGGTGCATGATTTTCAATTGTAAATATAGGGGTATGAACAGTGGCAAGCTTATAATTATAAAAAAGAAATTAGTTTATATAATATACTTTATGTTATAATTATTATTATTATTATAATTATTTTTTTACCTGAGTAATATGATCACAAAAATCATTAAATTCTTGTTCAGTTCGACAATAAAATCCAAGTAACATAGATGGATCCAATTGTGATATATGAGTTTTACGTGGAATTGTACAATGATATGTTTCAAGACTTTCTTCATCATATGCATTCATTGCTTTTGTTTCTAATGCAGTACGTGAAAAATGAGGATCCATATAAATAAGATCATCTCCTTGCATACCCAAGAAATATAAAGATGAATTAGGTCGACCACTAAAAAATAATTTATTAGTATTTCTTCTTTTATTTTTTTTTTAAAAAAAATAAATAAATATCTGTCTTTACCCTGCGATACCAACAAACCAAGGAAGTTCAAAACATGCTTTTAAAGCTGGATAATAAGTTGGATGAAGTTGATCAATACCTAATCGTATAGCTACTAATATAAGTAAAGATTGAAAATCATTTTCTTTATTTTCATCATCCATTTTATTTTTATCAGGTGTATATTGATCATAAATTTCTCTGGCTTCTTGATTTCGACATTGATATGTATTACTAAATTCACCACGTGGTCTTTTACCAGTAGCTGCATCTTTTACAGCATTACGATAAACTACACCATCTGTTGCAATATAAACTGAAAGATCAGCAGCTGGAAAATCGGATACCAATGCTCTATAAAATATTAAAAACTTATCAATGACGTTCTCTCTTTATTTTTTTTTTTAAAAAAATTATGATATTAAAAAAAAAAAAAAAAACTGTTTTTTATTTACAAGATCACCTGACTAATTGTACTGGGACCAAACCATTCACCAATATTTTTTCCAAGTTGTTTACCCAATAAAGCAATCCGATGAATTGAAAAAGGAGCACGTGGTGATAACTCATCCAAAAACCATTGTATAATCTATATAATTTTTTATATGAATGAATAAAACCCCATACTATATATATATATAATTATATATATACCTTGAGATAGTGAGGATCTTTTTCATTTCCTTTCCTCCGCCAATCTAAAATATATATATCATGTTAATATAATTTTTAAAAACAAAAAATAAATAAATAAATTAACAAACCTCTTCCCAAGTAATGTATTAATAATGCGTTGGCAAGTAAACTTTGACCACTACGAAGCATACAACCCCATCCAATATCTGTTTTATAATTTGAAGGACGAATAGGTGGATAATTATGTCTATATGTCATCCAAAATCGTGTAATAAAATCATCATAAAATGCTGGTGGCCACATCATAGATAATGAAGGGGTTATTATTTGTTCTTGTATTCTTTCACTTTCTTGATTACTATTACTATTACTACTGTTTCTATTTTCTTGTTGTTCTTGTTCTTGTCGTTGTTTATTTTCTTTATTATTATTATAAACATTATCGTCACAGTCGTGATTAAAAAAAGTTTCTGATTGTGCATTCAAAATATCTTTTTGGATTTGTACCATATTAGGCATGTCGTAACATTGGCCTAAAAGGTACAAAGTAGAATCTTGATTTTCTTCTGTTGAATAATGTTGGTGCCATAAATGAGATACCCAATGACCTAATTTGAGTGGTATTTCAGCTGCTAAATAAGAAGAATTGGTTAATAATTTATCTTTTAATGGCGCAGTGCTTAAATGGTTTGAGTTTTGAGGTTGTGGTAAATGGTCGTCATTGTCATTCTTTTTTTTTTCTTTATTATTATCCGATGAACATGGTGAGTTATTTTTTGTTGTTCTATTAGATACACTAGTAGTAAAATGACTCATTATATATATATATATATAAAAGAAAGAAAAAAAAAAAAGGAAGAAAGAGAGAGAGAGAGAGAGAGAGAGAGAGAGAGAGAAAAGGAGAAAGTAACTTCTTGTCTGCATAATCCAAATGATTAACTCTGCGGAGAGTCAATGAAAAAAAAATAATAACTTGTGATTTGGGTTAAAACGGAGTGTAAGGGAAGGAATTATGCACATTCTATAATAATAATAAATCTCTTTTTTTTTTTTTCATAATACATTAAATTTTTATCCATTCAACTTCATGTTTACGCATATTTGAAACAGCTTTATAATGTTCAACAACCCATTGTTTTAATCCAATCCATTCATCTTGTGCGTTTGTACCATATTCCAAATGTTCTAAAAATTCACTTGCTTCCCAAGATCCTTTTACACCTTTTGTCATTCTTTCCAATGAACTATCCCATAATATATCGCGTTGTAACATATAGGCCAAACCATCAATACGTTTCAATAAAACATCAGGATGCGCTGCTCGACTATTAATGTGTTTCAATGCATTTTCAAAAAATCGAACAGCATAAGGTACTTGTTTCAATTTTTCCCATATATGAGAATGAATCTTATCATTATTGGCAAAATGAGGCCAATCATCACCCGTCATAAATTTCACTTGATCATGTTCAAATCCATTACCAAAAGTATAATCAAAATCCATAGGAATAAATGTCCATTGACTTGAAAAAGGTTTTTGATAAATGGCAAAGTTATTACCCGAATATTGAACAGCATCCCAATTACCACCTATCCATTCAAGAGCTAATTGACGAATAAATTTAACCAAATCCAATTGATGATTCCATTCTCTGAATAGACGCTTGTCATTGGGTGCTTGAGATATGTCATAATCTTTGACAAATCTTATTAAATCAAGAACAGATTCCATCACCTCGGCTTTTTTTTCTGGATCTTTTTCAGATTTGACATCGTATACCAAAGGATCATAGGATTCCACATCATCCCCTAAATATCCAAAACTGGCTGCATATTCACCTTTACCAGCATCACCTTGAACAATATTTCCCACTTGAGTATTTTGAGGTTCATTACGATTTAATGTTTCACGAATAAAACTGGTTTAAACATACGTACGAAAAAAAAAAAAACATTGAGTCAAATGTTTGATTAAAGTTTTTTTTTTTTTTTTTTTACGTAATATTCAAATGTTAAGTTATTTTTTTTTTTTTACCTAGCAGAAGAACTATCATCTACAAGATAATATAAACCAATAGGTACATCATTTATATAAAGTCTATATATAAGAGAGAGAGAAAATAAATAAATATATATATATATATATATGTCATATCATCTTTTTAAAAAAAGTTTGGTTTTTTTTTTTTTTTTTTACCGTGCATAAACACCACGAGCTGCCACTATACCCGTTGATTCTAATAAATCATTATATAATTTTTCACGCATCATAGTAGGATCAGTTGATTCTGAACGTAATTTAAGTGACCATCTACGATATAATCCATTAGGTGCTGATTTGCGTGGAATTTTAATTTTATAAGGAACTTTTGCCCAATTACGACTTGAATGACCACCTATTTTGAGACTAACATCTTTGAATTGTTGTACATCATTATAACTATTATTTTTATTATAACATTCATTTTTAGTTCAAAAAAAAAAAGAGATTTTTAAACAGGAGGAAATGATAATTGAAAAAAAAAAAATACAAACCTGATAAAAGTCATATCACCTTTAATTTTAACCTTTTTATCATATTTATTTGTATGTAATTCTTGAGCATTTTCTTCATCCATTTTAAAATGTAATGTAGCAATAGTACCTTCTTGAAATAATTCACTAGCAGCAGGATCCTCCACAGGAGCAAAAGAATCATTGACAGGATTTAAATGAGATGAATCAAAATCATATACACGAGGTATCGATGGGATATGAAGTTTATTCCAAGGTCTACCATAGGTTTCATGAAATGTTTCTTTTGCTTCTTGAATAGCAGGACGTTCAAATTGTTCATAATGAATAATGTCTTTATTTTGATGATTATCAAGAATCACATAACGATAAGGTTCTGAAGAAGGTCCAACACCTTTGTAAAGCATTGGAATCATTGGATCAGGATGTAAACCATATATATCTTGACCAATAGCAACAGCTACAATATTTTGATTCACATCCGGTGGACTAATGACAACTTGATATGTCACTGGATGTGATTCATTTAATATTGTTATATTACTTTGATGATGTCTTTGTGCAGTTACTAAATCCTTAGAACTATATGATAAACCTAGTAAACATAGAATACAATCATTTTTTTTTATGATTAATTATTACATAGAACAACATGTTATTAAAAGATGATTATAATTTACCTAATAGAACAATAATAAACCATGATATTATACTGTTCATTGCTTGAACAATCAAGAAAATAACAAAAAATTTGGGGAATATGTAAACTCGGAATATATATATATAGAAAGAAAGAAAAGAAAAAAAGGATGGAAGAAAAAAGAAGTAGGAAAAAAAAAAAAAAAAAGAGAGAGAGAAAATAGTACGATTAAAAAAGAAGTTTGTATATATCCATTTCAATTCGGGCATTTTTTTTTTTTTTTTTTTGTTGATTTGGATATAAGAAATTCATAAAGAAATAGTATACTTCTGGATTGGTTTTTTCTGTTTCTGTCTTTTTTTTTTTATTATAATAAAACGACCCACTAATACAAATTATTTTTTTCGCGCTCTATTTGAATGGGAACTAGGTTGATTATATTGTAAATAATAATAATAATAATAATAAAGTAAATTAACTACATTGTTTTTTTTTTTTTTTTTTTTTAATTTTTATAATATTCTTTACATTGGACTTGAGTTAATTGTCCTGTTTTAATTTCTAATGCAGTCAATTTTCTACCATAAACGCATCCACTATCTACACCAAATGTATAATTTTTTAATTGAACACCATTACCAGCAGCATGCCCATAATAAACTTTTCGATATTCTGAAGGAAAAGTAGAATTATTATTTTCTTGAGATGAATTCCAAATATCAGACCATTCTTCCCCTGTTTTTTCTTTGGTTCCTATACCATCTTGTTCAATAGTACGAATATTCATTACAGAAAAAGGTTGTTGGTCTTCTAATGTTCGATGGGGATTAAAACCAGCATGAACAAATAAGGCTTGAAGTGCTGGAATAGCTAATATCATAGGACATCCAGATAAATATTCATAATCCTCATCTGTCATATTTCTATTATAGGATGGTTTTTTTTTTTTTTTTGAAGTGTCGGTTATTAGAAAAAGAATTTTGATTGTTTTCTCATATATTTATATATATATATATAAATGACATACTGTGCTATTCCCATATGATGATTATCAAATTCAAGTGGATCTAATACTGGACCTTCTGGTATAATTCCTTGTTTAAATATAGAATGACCTGATCGAATAAATGTCTTGATACGAACTACTTTATCATCATGATTACCACGAACACATAAAGCTTTTAATTCTTTTGCACGACGAATCACACCTATACTATCGGGACCTCTTGTAACCAAGTCACCGGCTAATATAATTCGATCACCTGCATCATGATTATAGTGTAACTTGGTAACCAATGTATTTAATTCATCTAAGGAACCATGGACATCACCAATCACATAAAGTTTATGATCAAGGTTTGTATAAAGATCGTCATTTTGCATTGTTTCCATCAAAGTCAAATTAGAATATCTTGATAAGGCATGTAAATCACCCACTTTACTTATAATAGATTGATCTTCTGTTGATTGACCTTTTGCTGTTGTATTAATACTTGCATCTGTATCATTTTCAAAAGCTTCACGTTGATTTCGTTGTACAACGACGACGACGACGGCTACAATCACAGCGATAATAATAGCAGTGATAGCGAATGCAATCCCTCGCCAAAGCCATTTTCGTTTGGTTTCAGCTGTTGTTATTTGTACAGCTTTTTCTACTTCAACCATTATTTAATTCTTAATACGTATAAAATGATAAATGAATACTATTTAATTGAAACAAAAAAAAGAAATAAGATGACGTTTATGAAAAAAAAAAGAAGTTTAAAAAAAAGAATTGAATGAAATTTTAAAAAGGGGGTGTGGAGGGGGAGGGTTTAATAAGGGATTATTGGGTATGAACAAATTACAGGGCAAAGCAAAAAAAAAAAAAAAAAAAGGTTAAGGGGAAGAAGGGATAAAAAAAAAAAAATGAATGCGTCGCACGGTTTTTATATTTCTTTCCAGATCAAACAAGTTCGAATTAAAGAATTGTTTAAATAAATAATATTCTTTCCACTCCCCCCCCCCAATAATTCAAGTGGGCGTTTTTTTTTTATGTGTGTGTATGTGTGTGTGTGTGTGTCGATTCGGTGTTTAACAACATGTTTTTGTTATTGTAGATACGTACATCGTTTATACTTTTTTTTTTGTTACGTAAAAAAACAGAACAGTTTAAATAAATTAGAAAACAGGTGATTTAAAGTTATATAAATGAATTTTTTAAGTCATTAAGTTAAAAAAAAAAAAAAAGAAAAGATTTATAATGTTATAAGTTTAATATAAACCTTGTTTCGATCATACGTAGCGACCTATATTATTATTATTATTACATATAAATAAATACGTAGAAAACAAAAAAAAAAAAAAAGTCCTTTTGTTGTTGTTGTTTTCAAATATATTAATAAAAGTTATCTTATTTCTAACTTAATAACAAATTGTGCATTATGCATTATTTTATTTATTTATCGTTATATATATTACACCATATAAAAAAAAAATCTATTTAAGGAAACCATCGTGATAGTACTATAAAAAGTATAAAAAGATATATAAATATCAATCCTGTGATACATATTACACACATACATTTTTTTTATAGTTTTATTTATATATATATATATATATATATCTTGGAGAGACTTGATGTTTGGTTTGTTATTATTATTGTTGTTGTCAGATATATATCGTATATAATAAACAATAGTCAAAATACATTATTGTTATAAAGAATAAAAAAGCGTAGCACATATTTATATAAACTTTATATTAAATATATTATATATATATATATATAATATCCACTTTTAGTAAAAGACACTTTTTCCCACTCTTTCCTCCCCCCCTTTTCTCCTTGTATTATATATGTAAAATGATGTGGGTAGAGAGAACTCTAATACTCAGATGCATATTGTTTTTATTTTATTTTTTTCTGCAAAAAAAGATAGATAAACATAAACCCCCCCCCTTGCATAAAAAATGGACCCCAACGAAACAATTATATATTCATTTACTAAACGTTCTAGTGAAATGACAGTATCTTTGTTGTTCACATTGTAATTAAAACTTGAACAAAATTTCTTTTTAACTTACAAATGTATTGTTTTACCCATTAAGTGTGTTTCTTTTTTTTAAGGGTCTAAAATATTATATTAAAAAAAAAAAGCCCCTCCTCCCCCTTCAAAAATGGACTTCACACAATAAAAAAAGAATTTGTTCTCTTTTGAAAAATGGACTTTTTTTTTCAGAAAAAAGAAAGAAAAGAAAAAAGGATTGGTTGGTTGGTTGAATTTTCAATATTTTATTCTGGGGGGGGGGGAGGAGAGGAGGAGGAAGGGTTGGGGGAGAGAGAGAGAGAGAGAAAAAGAGTGAAAGAGTGAAAAGAAGAACAATAATTCGGTTTATATTATTATTAAACCCATTTTCTCTCTTCTCTCTTTTTTTTTTTCTTTTTCCTTTCAAAACACTTACTTACTTTCCGTTATTTACTTTTTTTTTTATAACTGCGAATAAATACACACACACACACACACACACACACATGATATAAACAAATCATCCAATCATAATGCCACGCTTTCGAAGTCTTTCAACAAATACTGCTCCATTATCACAACAACAACAACAACCTTTACCTAATCGTACTTCACCTGCTTCATCGGGAACTTCATCACCTACTTTATTAGCTCGTGGATTTAGAAGTTTACGTAGACCACGTCGTCAATCTACTTCTGTTCCTTCTTCACCTATGCCTATTCATTCTCATTCCATTCCTCAATCAGATCAACAACAACAACAACCTAATGTAATTCCTTTACAACAATATAGTTCAGCACCTATTTCAACTTCTTCTTCTTCCTCTTCCCATTCTATTTCTAGAGAAGAAGAGAATATAATATCACCTATTAATCAAGAATTACAACCTAATAATAGAACTGAATTACATTCTTCAGAACAACAACATCAAGAAGAATCAACTACGCACGGACCTCATATTAGACTTGTACCCAATGTTGGCATTAGTAATCGTTGTTTTGTTTTTGACATTATAGATCGATCTCTTGAACCAGGTGTTATACTTAAAATTGGTCGTTATAGTGATCGTAATGTTGCACCTGATCGTTTATCATTTAAAAGTAAAGTTGTAAGTCGTAGTCATGCTGAATTATGGGTTTCTTCTTCAGATAGTAATAAGGTAAAAAAAAAAAAAAAAAAAAAGTATTTTTTTTTATTTATTTACACAATGAGGGGTATATATATATATATATGTTTCTTTGCTTTTAACTAAAACTTATTATTTGTGATGGGTTGGGGTTATATATATATGTATGTGGGGTGTGGGGGGGGGAAAGAATAGATTTATATAAGAGATGTTGGATCATCAAGTGGAACATTTGTAAATAGAACACGATTATCACCAGCAGGAGTCCGTAGTTCAGCTCAAGAAATTAAAGATGGTGATTTAATTCAATTAGGAGTAGATTATCAAGGTGGTATTGAACCAATGTATCGTGCTGTACGTATGCGTTTAGAAGTTAATAGAGAACCTACTGTATCTCATCCATTTAGTCGAGCAGCATTTCAACAATTACGTAGTCATTTATTATCGGCTGTTGCACCTGGTATGAATTCAAATCGACATGGAGAAGAAATAGTGGTAGATCATAATCCACATCATCAACCTTATCCAAATAATATTCGACAACAACAACCTCATTCCATATTATTAGAAGATCATTCAGATGATGATGATGACGATGATGATGAAGAAGTAGAAGAAGATGAAAAAGCAGCTATAAAAAGAATCAATGTTCATTCAACAACAGTTTCTTCTGCATCTCCTCATACAACAACAGTGCGCGGGTCGCCTGTAGTCAATCAATCCGATATTCAAGAATGTTGTATATGTCTATACGCTATTGCTCCTTTACAAGCTTTATTTATTGCCCCTTGTTCACATATTTTCCACTTTAAATGTTTACGACCCATCTTGTTTCAGAATTATCCAGGTTTTTCTTGTCCTATTTGTCGTACTTATTCAGATTTGGAAGCAAGTGTAGCAGTAGAAGTAAGTGAAGTATTGGAAACATTAGGATTATCTTCTTCTGCACCACCTAAAGTGGGAGATAAAGAAAATGACATGGAAGATCAAGAACAAGAACAAGAACACCACCATCCATTACGACATTATGAAACTCTACATGGTAATGAACATGCAACAGAAATTCAACAAGGAATTATTGAAGAATCCAATCATGAACCACAAGATCATTCTATTGAAAATGTAGATCTTAATGAAAGAAGAAGAAGAAGAATAGAACAATCTTCTACAAGATCATCAAGTGAATTATCGAATCGTTCAAGACCTTCTCAAAGACATCAACAACATCCTGATGGTGGTATATTATCAACTACTTTAGTTGCTACTCCACCTACATTTGAAGAGATGCTTACTGCTTCTAGTATGTCACCATCACATCCATCATAAATAAATTTTTTTACTATATAATATATACCTCTCTCTTTCTCTTTCTTTTTCACACACACACACACTCTCTTTTTTGTTTTTGTTTTTCACCTTATATTCTTTTCATTCATTATAATTTTACAAATGTATTAAATGATTTTTAAACTACACATTAACAAACAAATAATTGTTTTTTTTTTAACTGTGTACAAATCCATTCTTTTTTAATGATATATAAAACAAACTAAAAAAAAAAAAAGAAAAGTTTGATTTGTTGGGTGAAATAATAATAATAATAATAATAAAAGGGGGATTATATATATATATATATATTATTATTATTATGAGAGATGAAAAATATGTCAAAAGAAAGTTATTATACGTAGGAAAAGAATGCATAGATGGGATAGGTGTGGAGAAAGGGAAGATGAATGTATATATATATATATAAAAGATGAGAGTATATATAATTAAAAATTAATTATTATTAATAATTTGAACCTTGATAGCACCTGTTGAATAATCAGCAGCTGTTTCAAAAGCTTTAATAGCTTCCATAAAATCAAATTTATGTGTAATAAGATGATCTACTTGTAATTTTCCACTTGCCAACAAAGAAATAGCACGTGGATAAGTATGATGATATCGGAAAAGACCACGAATATCCACTTCACGCATAGCAAAATTATTAACAGGTAACATTTGATCATTTTTGCCAACACCTACTAAACAACATGTACCAGCATCGCGTGTTGCCATAATAGCTGAACGAAAAGAAGATTCAATACCAGTACATTCAAGTGAATAATCTACACCTTCACTATCCAAAGTTAATGCACGAATATCACGCGCAATATCGACATCTGATAATTTGGGATTGACTTGATATGTATAATCAGCACCCATTTTTTCAGCATATTCCAAACGAGAAGGTTGTACATCTGTAATTATAATAGGTGAAACACCAATCGCTTTAGCGACAGCAAGAACCATTAAACCAATTGGACCACAACCAGTAATTAATAAAGAACGACCAAAGGATGCACCTACACGTTCGACAGCAGCAATAGCAACACTTAAAGGTTCAAGTAAAGCTCCTTGTTCATAAGTAATATTTTCAGGTAATTTATGAAGCCAACGTGAAGGATGGGTAATATATTTGGCCAATAAACCATCATAAGGTGGTGTAGATTTAAATAAAACTGTTGGACATAAATGATATCTACCACTCATGCATTGATTACACTTGGAACATGGAATACCACTAAAAAAAAAAAACCATATATTTTTAGTATACGTACATTATAAAAGTGAATAAATAAATAGATACATATACATACGCTTCAATAGCCACTCGATCACCTACTCTCAAATCAGTAACATCTGGAGCAACAGCAGTGACAATACCAGCACTTTCATGACCAAGAAGTTGAGGTTTAGTTACAGGAAAAATACCAATTTCACCATATTTCCAAAGATGTACATCTGAACCACAAATACCCGTTGCTTTCACTTGAACTTGTACTTCACCAGGACCAGGTGTTGGAATAGGTAATTCTACAATTTGAAGATCATTGATCTTATTAAGTAATACACCATAATTATTTTGTGGTTCTTCTTGTTGATGATGTTCAATAGGTTGATGCGTTGATGCCATTATACGTATTTTATTATAAGTAAAAAAAAAAAAAAAAAAAAAAGAATATTAAAAAAAAACAAAGAATGAAGAAAAGAGAGGAGAATATTCTTTTTTTTTTTTTTTCTGTTGATTTAAATAAGTTTTTTTTTTCATCGTTTTTTTTTTTTGTGTTGCATTATAAAAAAAAGAAATGGACCAATAGGATAAATTTTAACTTTTTACTTTCTAAATGGAGTATTTTCAATGTCCTCCCCCCCAAATGAACCTCTCTCCCTCTTTTTTTAACCAATCATTTACCTCTCTCTCTCTCTCTTGTACACCCCACATTTTTTTAAACAACTCATTCCTTCCCCCAGATTATATAGGTAAATCATTTATGAAAGTTTTTTTTATTATAAATTTGCATAAAAATAAATTATTATTTTTCGGCTTGTGTTATTCCGGTTTCTTTTTGTTGTTTTGATTGATCATCATTATCTTTTGTTTTTGATTGTTGTTTGTTATCGGAGGAACCTGTAACACCAAAAATTCGTTGACACAGTGATCTAATTATAATGTTGGGTTAATATATTATATATATTATATATATACAATCCCCACCCCCCCCCCAAAATTGAGATAATTATATTTACTTTTTATCATGTTTATTGATTAACACATTTACACTGGATCTACCCTTCCAAATAGGTAATGAAATAGATAACGACTTGTTCAACCTATTAAAATACATTTATTTAATCCAAACTGATAAGATCATCTTTTTTTTTTTTTTTACGTGTTATTAGTTTTTTTTTTTTAAAAAAAAACAAATAAACTTACGGTTTATTAAATGCTTTAGCAACATCAAATTCAAAAATACATGAACCACGATCTATTCGTTAAATAATAATAATAATGTTAATATTTATATTTATATATATATAAGAAATAGATTATTATTTTTTTTACCAAGTTTCTTTAATTTCTCTTGTGTATCTAATGAAAGTGTATCAATAAGAGGCATGACTTCCGTTAACAGGGTTTTCAGATCTTGTTCTTCGGAGATTGCTAATTTACGTCGATCATCCACTAAAACGCGTTCAAGTAAAGGTAATCCATCCGCTGTAAGACGAAAAGGTGCATCTTCTTTATCATCTTCAAGTGATCCTTGACGAACAAAAAGTCGAACACCTGTATTTACAATATGTAAACGTTCTAAATCTTTAGATTCTAATACAGACTTGACAGATTTTGAACAATAATAAAGTGTACGATTTTTAGCTGATTCTTCACAACGTAAAATATATTGATCTCGAGGGAAGGATGGTTCAATACCAAAATAATCTCTAAATATAGAAAGAAAAAAAAAAGGAACCAAAAAGATGGATGAATTTCGTCATCGAACAAATAATACTTTACTTTCACCCCTCTCCACGCCCCTCCCCCCCACACACACACACATAAAAAAAAGAGCCTAACCCAAATAACCCACCCTCCCCCTTTTCTTCTTATAATCAATGATTATTATAATAACAATCTCTCTTTCTCTCTCTCTCTCTGTAAAAAAAAAAATATGAATACATACGTCAATTTTTGTACATCTGGATTATCCGCAGTCATAAGTTGAAAAGGTGCTTCTTCAATTTTAGGAACATCTTGTTTTTGTTTCTTAGTAACAGGTGCTTCTTCAGCTTTACTACTAGATTCTTCCGCGGGACGTTTGGATCCAGGGGTTTCATCCACTTTTCCTTCTTCCGCGGTAGTTGATTCCGCGGTAGTGGATGGAGGTGTTGTATCTTGTTCTTCTTCTTGTTCACCTCCTCCTACTGCTTCCACAAGTTTTTCTTCATTTGTTTCTGATTCTTGTATATCATGTGCATCTATTTGATTCCCTTCATGAATACGATCAGCTGCAGTTAATGGCTTCACCTTGTCAAAAACAGCAACAAAGAATCCTCCAGTATTTTGTTGATGAGGATAAATTCTCAAACTAAAAAAAAAAAAAAATTGGGATGTTATTAAAACGCACAGAAAAATAATGATTCCTCCCCCCTCTCCATGTGAAACGATATATATATATATATATATATTTACCATCGTTCCAAATGCATTGATTCTACATTTTCAGGTGGAAATACAGATGTAGGGAATTTATATCGTTGACGTTTTTCTTTAATATCCTCAATGGATGTCAAAATGGATCCATCTTTGTTCATGACCTAAAAATTGAAAACGTTTTTAATTTGCGTCCCACCTCTTTTCCCTTCATACATAGTATTTTTTTTTTTTTTGATGGATTTTTAAAAAAGTTTAAAATAAAATAATAATAATATGAACCTTCCAAGTTGTCAATCCAGGTTTACGTTTTAATTCTGGTAATTCATGTGACATATCCTTGAGTTCCAAAGCACCTAATATTCATTTTTTTTTTTTTTTTTGGATTTTTTTTAATAAGTCCATATAATTTTTTCTGTATGAAGTTTTTTTTTTTTTTTTTTTTTTTTTTTTAACTTACCATTAGTTAATCTCAATACTTCAGCAACAACAGCTTCATTTTCAATAGGATTGAATGAACAAGTTGAATAGACAACTCGACCACCCACTTTAGTCAGCTGAGCACCCCGTAAGAAAATTTGGACTTGTGTACTAAATATATACATTTTATGTCAAATAACCTGTCAGAGTTAGTACTATTTACATAACCTGGATTTTTTACTCCACACGAGTCCACAAATATTATATAAACAAATTAAACTTTTTTTTTTATTGTTCTTACCGATGTAATCCTAAAGCTTGACCTTGTGACCAATCATTCCAAATCATTTCATTCTTACGTAAAGTACCATCACCACTAGGATATATAAAATAGTATATAGAGAGTTAATAATTTACTATGTAACTATGTAACCAGTACTACAGAATAAAAAAGTAAAAGAAATCTATATCATTACCTGCATGGAACATCACAAAGTACACGATCAAATTGCCACGCCACAAGTTTACCATTCTCATCTTTCTATTATTGGTTTAATTCAAAATAATTTTATTTGAGGAGTTAGATCATAAGTATTAAAAAGATCCTATTTCAGCACGAGGTGTGTATGATAAATAAATAAATAATAAAAAAAAAACTTACCACATGCATTGTTGGAATTTGTTGTCCAAAATGATTTGTTGCCATGAAACAAGGTGATTGTAAACGTTTCGATTGGTGAACAAGCATATGACTTCTCTTATAATCTGCGTCATTGGCAACAACCAAACCAGCTAAAATGAAAAACAAAAAATGTAATTTATTGTGTGTTAAATGATAATAGAAAGATAAATAAACTTTTTTTTTTTTTACTAAAAACTTACTGGGAATTTCATTTAAAAGATCATTTGCATGAACCGCTTCAATAATTTGTGCAGTTTTAGAACCTGGTGCAGCACACATGTCTAATACCCACATGTGAGGTTTAATATCCATTAATAAAGGTGGCACCATACTTACAGCCTCTTGACGACTAATATTTCCCTTTTAATATATATTTATTAACGTCATTTACTTGGAAGAATAAAATCTTATTTTATATTATATGAAACTAACTACCCCCTCTTTTTTTTTTTTTTTAGATTTTTTAACTTACAGCTTCAGTTTCAGATACAATAAACTTTTGAAATTTAGAAAACTCTTGTGATCTACGTAATACACTTCTAGGAGCATTGACTTGCCATCCAAAGTTATCAGGATACCTAAATAAAAAATATAATATCATTTCAGTTTTTTTTTTTCTTTCACTTTTTTTATTTCTTCCTTTTTTTTTACCATGAAATAGGCATAGGTGGTTCATAAACTTGTCCATCTACTTCAATACTTTGCATACTAGGAACTAAAACATTTTGTACAACTTCACGTAATTGAAGCGCATTGCTAAATTATTTTATAAAAATGTTTTTTTTTTTTTTTTAGATAGACAAATTAAATATATCCAAATTGAATAATCTTCCCTTCTTGTTTTTTTTTTTATTACTAGGCAACCCATATCCACATATATAAAGAAAAAAAAAAGAGGTAAATAATACTACTACTACTACAAACCTTCGAGTACCAGTAATACGGAATGTTGTTGGTAATGTTGTTTGCAATACACGATAAAATTCTTCAAATTCTTCTTCAGGAAGAATATTTTGAAGCTAAAAAAAATAATGTCAATTAAGTTTTTCATTCAAAACTACTTTTTTTTTAATACACAATGTCTCTTTTTATAAAACATACTTTATAATAATCTTTAAAATCCTTATTGTCTTTAACTGTTTCTGGATATGATTTACCAGTACCAGGTCTTGTATCAGCCTATTAATAAAATGTTCAATACAAACGATCTCTAACACCTTTTTTTTTAAGTAATGATAGATCTTCCCCCCCCCTTCCAAAACCTCGCTTCTTTTTTGATCCTTAAATAATTTTCTTCAATGTTCTTGTTACAAAACAAAAAAAAAAAAAATTATACCTTTGGTTTTCCTTTACGTCCTCGGAATGATTTACGTCCCATTGGTTTTTGAAATTTTTGGATTTAAAAAAAATAAAAAATAAAGTGATCTCAAAAAAAAAAAAAATTTCGCGAGATTTTTTTTTGACAACAAAAAAACCGGAGTCTAACTTTTCTGCATTGGTAAAATAGATGAACAAAATGATGTATAGATATATAACTTCGGTTTAATACTATATTATAGGTAAAATAAGATAGTGGTCTATAAAATCTAATAGGATAATAATTACTGTTTTCAAGATAACCCATTCTTTACATTTTTATATCTAGTATAACATTACGTATCTTCTTTAATACAAGAATTATTATTCTAGTTATTGTTCCTAATCTCTTTTTTTTTTTTGGTATAAGATTATGAGTTACTATTTTTTTTCTTTTGCTACTTCAATATTTAATTTCTTGACAAAACCTACGTACATTACTAAATTACATATAGAATAATCATATTCTTTCCTTCTTTCTTTTTTTAACTCCTAAATAAATAATCATAGAAACTTGTTAAGATCAAATGAACTATAAAAGAATGAATACGTATATTACTATTTAGATACCATATACTTATTTTGCTTTTAAAGAAATTTATGGATTAAAACAACAAATATAGCCGCCCCCCCCCTCTTCTCCCCACTTTCCCCCCTTTAAGAATGAATGAATAGCATTACTCATACTTTAAAAATACGACTTGCTTAAATCATTCAAAAAAAAAATGATTTATTTGATAATGGAATCCTGTGAAAAGTAAAACTCGGGTACATAGCAACAATCATATCCAATCAGAGTAGGACAGCGTTCCAGTTCACTTGAAATTTTTTCTGAAATTGTCAAATTTATTATTTATGCAACTCATAAAAGTAAAAAAAAAAAAGCGTTTGTTTTGATTTTTTGTAAAAAGAATATCTATTAATGATTATGATTAATTTCATACGTTAAAAAAAAAAAAAAACTATGGTCATCTTATGTTTTTGGGATATAATAGCGCGTGATGGAATAGCTAAAGCAAAAAAAAAAAAAAAAAAAAAAATACTCAAAGTAAAAACCCCGCAATAGGATTGTCATTTACTTTTTTTTTTAGTGGTCTTTTTACACACTCACCTTAAAAAAAAAAAAAAAAAAAAAAAAAAAAAGTACAATATAATACACTCCCATGTCGTTATTACCCACTAGTAATACTTATGCATCATCATTTGACGGTTCTCGTAGACAACGACGTAGTTCTCGTTCAGTTCCTTTAATAATTCGAAGAATATTCCGTTTTCCACAAATGGACTTTGAGGTTTCCCAACTTTTTTTTTTATCTTTTAAAGAATGCTTTTTTTTTTTTCTTTTAATTGATATATACTTATATTTTATATTTTTACATACTATTTAATAGTTTGCATTATGGCAGATGGGATATTTGATTATTGCACCAAGACGAGTGTAAGTTTTTTTTTTTTTTCTTTTAAAAAAAAATATTATTATTATTATTGTAATGAAATAAAATAATCTAACTATCTTTTATATATATATATATATATATATATATATATATATAATCCAGGTACCGAAATATATATTATCATAAACGTATGTCTTTTCCATTCTTGAAAAAAATCAGTATAAACACATTTGTTCAATGAAAAGCCAAAAAAAAAAAAAAAAACTGACACCAAAATATATGCATTATACATTATATAAAATAAATGGTTTTTTAATTGAATTTGTACTAGAAACAAAAAATCAATGGGCACGAGACGATCCAGCATTCTTAGTTTTATTAGCGTCACTTTTATGCGGTAAAGATATTGATTATAGTTTTGTTAGCTTTTAGGTTGCTTTTTTTTTTGTATATGATTATGGGTGTAAATTTATGCTGATTTTTTTTTTGGTTTTAATTATATAGTATCTGCGGTTGCATGGGGACTTGTATATGGATTAGGAATGATTGGTATATTACGTGCAATGCTATTTATGGTATTTGTAGATTTCTTACTAGTAGGATCATTAGTGGCAACATTTTCTTGGTATGTGTACAAAAAAAAAAAAGGATAAATGGAAACAAAAGAGATATATTAATATATATATATATATATATTATAGGTTCGTAACGAATCGATTCTTGACACATAATCATATGGCACATGCAGTGGATCAAAATGTAGAATGGGCATATGCATTTGATGTTCATTGTAATTCATTTTTCCCGGTATTTCTTATTTTATATCTTCTTCAATTCTTTTTCATGCCATTATTACAACGTAGCAATTGGATATCACTTTTTGTTGGCAACACAATGTATTTTACTTCCATCATTTGGTATATTTATGGTACTTTTCTTGGATTTAATGGTAAGTTTATATAATATAGAAATAAAAATTGGAGGGGGGGGGGAAGATTTTAACATGAATACTAATATATATACATATAAATATATATAACTAGCATTACCATTTCTCGTACATACTGAACTTTTCTTGTATCCAATTGTTATTTGTGTTATCCTTTATATTGCATCATTATTTGGACTTAATATCAGTCAAAGTGTCTTATCAATTTACTTTGGTTAATCCACTTTATTTTTATTTTAAATTATGATTAATAATACCTTATTACTATTGTTATTGTTTTATGTAAACAAATAATAATAAACTCTAAATATATATATATATATATATATATATACAAAATTCATATAGAAATCTTAAAAAAAAAAAATACCTTCCTTATTTAAGTAATTTTTTTTTATATACATATAAAAAAAAAAGCGCAGCTTTTTCTTTCTTTCTTTCTTTTTTTCTTGTATTTTCTTCTTTAAATATTTAGATTTCGATCGATCATGCGATTTCGTGCTAATCTCATTAATCCAGTTGGTCTCGGGAGTATGTGAATAAATAACATTTTCTAATTGTTTTCCCTTTTTCCAAAAGAAATGAATTACAATTTTTTTTTAACTTATTGTTTCTATTATAGAGATCGCGTTGACACTTGAAAAATTTGGATCGACGTGTATTTTATCAGTAGGAATGGATAGTGTACGAATTATTAAATATTCAGATAATGATGGTAGCATGCAAGCTTGGACGTACGTATATTAAATAATTATTTATTAATTATATAATACAAAAAGTTTTTATTTTGTATAACTAACTTGAGAAAGATCAACAAAATAATAGTAAAGCAGAACCGGTAAATTGGAATTTTTTTTTTTTATATATATAACCTTATTAGCTAAACATAATTCATATAACAAACCTATATCTTAAATAACATTTTATTTATTAATATGATGTAATATAGTCATCTTTATTTTCCAATTATCGAGTTGAAAGTACAAATAATAATGAAATCAATATGACAGTAGTCACTGATGATTTATTACGTGCAACACGAGCTGCACAACAATCCACTGATATCCGTATTCAACTACGTAAAAAACGGGATCAACCTATATTAGATTGGAGTATGGTATCCGAGGTAAATCATACATTATTACCATGACAATTTGAATAGAACATCTTTATTTATTATTTATTTATTTTTTTGTTACTATGACATTTAAATTTATAATATTATGTAGAATAGAGTTGGATCTACATGTATCATTGGTCAAGAAATTAGTGTTACCATCATTCCTCCTGAAAGAATGCGACATATTAAAGAACCTGCAATAGCAGCTACACCTGATGTAAATAATAAATAATTGGGGGGAATTGAGGAAAATTATCTTTTATTAACAGAAATCAGTTTTTTTTTTTTTATGAATGCATAAATGAATTTTTTTTTTTTAGGCTTATATATTATTACCAAGTTTACATAATTTGAAAAATGTAGCTGGAAGATTAAAATCAATGGGAAAATATTTGACTTTATCAGCAAATATGGCAGGCGTTTTTAAATTGTCAGTAGAAACTGAATTAGTTCAATGTGAAACTATTTATCGACATTTAGAAAACCCACAACTAGGTAAATAAATAAAATTGGGAGGGGGAGGGAATACCATGTTTTTTTTTTTATTTTTATTATTCTTATTATTATTGACTTGGGAATTTATTATTACTATTATTATTATTAGCCGGGCATGAACTTCCAGAAGATATAGAAAGCTTTGCTTCAGTTAAAATTTCTACAGATAACTTTGTTAATTTTCTTAATAGCTATCATTTAGAACCTCAAAATGTTATTTGTTGTAAGTTTAATTTTTTATTTTGGTATTTAATCTATAAAACAATTTAAAATTCAACTTTTTCTTTTATAGCTTTGACAGATGAACTTCAAGTAGCTTTCTATTTATATGTAAACATCGATGCCTATCGATCAAGAACTGGAGATGAACCACCACCACCACGAGTTACCACTCATAGTAATCAACCACGGACTATTATGACTTGTCATATTCCTGTATATTATGATTGATTTTCTATATTATGACAGAAACACTCCTTTTCCAATCTATCCCCGAACACATATATATATATAAAAAAAAAAAAAAAAAGTAAACTCCCTTCTTTCTCTTTCTTTTTTTTTTCTTTTCTAACTTTCACTTCATCATTAAAAATATACCCCTTCTCATCTTAAACAATGTGCAAACACATTATTAACGTTCAGGTACACTTAATCACTTTATTAATAAAAGAAAAAAAAATTTGTATTATTCTTATTCTCTTTTTCTCTTTTTCTCTTTTTTTAATAAGTGAATGAAAAACAAAAAACAAAAATTGAAAATAATAGGTTGCTATTAGAGCTCAATGTTGTCGACGATGGTTCGATTGTTCTGAATGTCATGCTGAAGTTTCAGATCATCCTTTACGAAGAACAGACGAGATGGTATTTGCTTGTAAAAAATGTAAAAAAGCATTCCGAAAAGACATGCGGTTAGTATACAAAAAAAAAAGAATGAATTGTTCGCAAAAAAAAAAAAAATGTACACTTGTTTTTTTTTTTTCTATAGTATTTATTTATTTTATTTATTATGATAGTGATTATGAAGAAGAAGATGAATATTGTCCTCACTGTGATAATCATTATGTTCTTGAAGCTATAACACCTGAACCTCAAGTAGGTATTGAAACAGGTGATTTACGTATTGATAGCAGGTAAATAATAGTTTGTTTTTTTTATATATATTTGTGTTTGGATATATTTGATTTGATTTATAAAGTTTTTTGATTGAATAACCTTGTTCATTATAATTACAATGATAAATAGAGTTGTAAAGGATTCTCGAATGAAATTAAAAACCGATCCAAAGAGTATGTTCGACCTCGATGTCTCCGAAATGATGGGTTAGAAAGGAAGGAAAGGAAGAAATTGTAAAAGTAATTGTTCATTAGTAACAGTGAATACATTTAATAATAAATTAACTTTAGATACATATATAAAAAAAAAAAAAAAAAGATTCATTGGAATGATGTCTTGATTTATTATTATATATTAGATTTTTTTTTTGTTTGAAGTGAATTATAATGGAGTATATTTGAATGCTAGTTTTTCTAATTATATATTTTTCTTCCATCGAACATATAATGATATTTCTTTATTTTGATTTTAAATATTGGTTGTTGTAGATTTGTCTATGACACCGTGATTTTTTTTTCTCTCTTAATTCTATCAATCATTGATATTTGTTGATATTACTAATATAGTCAGCAAGTCCCGGTAACAAGGAAAGTTCACCCTAGTACATACAACTTGTGAATAATTGTAAAACTTTTTACATTTTCGTTCTATGTAGCTTTCTTTTTCTTTTATTTATTATATACCAAATTCCACAATAATAATAATAATACAACTCTACAACAATGATCGTAACTCATACTAGTCAATAATAAACTCGTTGCCATGATGGGCGACAAAAAAAAAAAGAACCTCTCAGTTTCACTTTAACAGAAATGAAAGAGAGGGATTTATTTGGTGTAATACAAGTGAGGAAAATTTTATATACAGTCACCGCTCGCTATAACGATATTCGATATAACGATATTTCGATATAACGATAGGGTTTTGGAGTACAAGACAGATTAAGCAGGGAAATATCGTTAATTTTATATAACGATATCCGATAGGGTTTTGGCAAAAATATCGTTATATCGAGCGGACAAATAACATCTTTGTTTTTTTAAAAAGGAAATAATACTAGTTTGTTGGGCATTTTTTTATGTTCTAACTTTAGTTAAACATTTTTGTCAAGTCTTAATAATTTGAATATCGAATTTATCTTCTTCAGGCACCATCTTTTCCAAAAAAAAAGGAAGCAAGTGATATTCTGCTTCTGCTTCTTTCTTATAAAAATTAGATTTGTTTTTCCCCAATTATGCTTGTCTAACTTTTTCTTTGTCAATTGGCATGGATTTGTAAATAATAATACGTAGACAGTTTTTGATGCTTATCATAATATGATACTCGCATTTTTTTTCTTATAGACGATCAGAATTAATTATATGTGATCATGCAGTCGCAATTCATTTAGAAGTAATAAGACAAGGAATATTTAATAAAGAAAACTATACAAAAAATAAGAACTGTTTTATTTTTATAGCTTATTTTTAGTATGGACAATATAGAAGTTCTAGAGTTTAGTCTTTTTACAAGACATATAGATACAAATAAGGCCAAGTACATATGGATGCCATTTTATCCGATCATTATAACTCAGGTCAAGAATTCGATATAACGATAATTCGATATAACGATAGACTTTTGGTCTGACGGGGTGTATCGTTATATCGAGCGGTGACTGTAATAATAGTATTCAAAAGAAACTTTACAAATATCACTAGATATTCTCAGGATGATAACTTGATAAGTAAAAATGATGAATGAGGGCATAAAAAAGATAAAAGATAAATTATGCAAGAGTTGTTTATATATATATATATAAACAACTTGATTTCTGCGTGTGATTTAACCATGAGTAGTAGTTTCAAACGGCAGAAATCGGGGGGCACAATGCATATGGGGAAACGTGAAAATAAGATTTTACTTGTCACTTTTTATAAAGATAAAAATAATGGTACGTGGGGGGGGTTCCTTTTCAATAAAAAAAGTATATATATATATACTTTCTATTCAATATGAACTTATTCATCAAAAGAATGAAAATTGAATTAGATCAACAAATTATAAAATTTGTCATTTATACTCGTTACTAAATTATTCAATCGGTTCCTTGACGTCCGCGGAGAACTATAGCTTTTATGCATGATGGGTAACGTTTTCTTTTTCTTTTAGGTTATAGATGTGTGTAACTCTGGATCTATAATAATGATTGGATAGCAATAGAAGTTGCCTCTTTAGTCATTCTAGATAATAATAATAAAAAAAACCAGCAACCATGAGTAAATCCAAACTTGTGGGGAAAGTCTTCATATATCCCACAACTCTTTTTTTTTTTTTTTTTTTTTTTTTTTTTGGTTGGATCCGCTCTCACCCGTTCTATCGCATATGAATGTTTCATTATATACATAGAAAATGAGTAATAATGAACTTGTTTTTTCATTGGAACCAATAGTTTTTATTCATTTTTACATTTTAGTATAAATACTTTTTATGTTACTTTCTTCACTATGCATTCTACTTTCTATTTTAAATCTACATAAAAATGTATTGAATGTTATGTATCATGAAACACTTTTTTTTTTCTTTTAGAAAAAAGAAAAGAAATATTCTGCATAGAAATCTTTGAAAAATAGCCCTATTTTGTAAATTTAAGAGATAACAGGAGCAATTAAAACAACTAAAATTATTAACCCACCAAAAATATCGGAACATTCCGCTTTATATAGATCAAGTAAAATGCAGTATAAAAAGAAATAAAGATTAAAAACGTGTGTATAACTTCATGTGATGAAAGATTTTTTCAAGTATTTAAAGATCAATATAACATAAAAAGTTGAATAATGGATTTAAGAAACGAGTTTTTGGTATTATTATTATTATTATGATTATTTTTGACATTCCGGAATTTTACGTTTAGTTCTCCATGATTTCATGCGCTGAAGGTTACACAATGAAATCTTCTGAAGCTCTGGACAGCTTTTGGGTTTTATTGGAAAAGGCGTAAAAAATTAATTCATTCTAATGATGGTCTTTTTCAATACTTATAAAAAGTCATTGATCTGTATGTACTTTCCTTTCTTTTTTTTTTCTACATTCTTGTTCTTTCTGTCCACTTTATTATTATTATTGATTATTGTACTCAAAGGTATTCTTTCTTTTATATTCATATGATATATTATAGAAAAATAAATAAATTATTTGATCCGTTATACTAAAATGTAAATTATATTAGATATTTATATATATATATATAACAAAAATGATGAACTCAACATCATTCTATTCACTTCCTGTTGAAATTATGTTACTCATAACAGACCAACTAAATATCGGTGATTGTTATCATTGTAGTCAAGTTTCACGTCAATGGTATCAGATATTCCGTCCGCGAATGTATCGATCTGTTGATATTTATGATTCAAAAATGCTTGATTGTTTTATGAAAATGGTATCTCAGGAACGAAAACAACAAGAGATTATAGCGACAACAACAAACACATCATCCCATGTATTTTTCCCTGTTTCACGTTATGTCAAGACAATTGAGATTTCTCAAGTTGAAATTCCTAAAGAATTACAAGAATTTCCTGTTCAATCCCTGGCTTGGCGTTATGTCAACCCCCTTATGTCAATGATCAGCCAAACAATAAAGTATTACGGAGACATCACTAGCCTGACATTAAAATTCACCAAGGAGGAAATTATTTCATCGTTTGATTTTTACGCCTTGCTTCGTAACATACCTCGATTGGAATGCTTGGCATTATCTGGTTTTTTCAAGGAGTTGACCATGGATCATCTTGAACAATTACATAATGAGGCACCAAAGACACTTACAAAACTTGATCTAGAAGGAGATTTGTTGGCGATAGATAATCATTGGACACAGTCTACTCAATTATTATCATCATCGTCACTGATCCAAAATCTACGATTGGCGTATCGTTGGCCAGATGCAAGAAATAGTGCCATGTGGTTATTGTATTTTACACACAAATACCCTTGTGTTCATCGATTACAATTGGAAGGTCGAAAAGGTGCTGCTACTGTTGTATCCACATCATCAAGACTTTCAGGACGTGGTGATGAAGAACAAGATCTATTGGAAGTGGATCCACTTTGTATTCAAGCATGCAATGAATTCTCTCATCACCATCCGGATCTCAAACACATTCGATTGGTCAATTTAGGATTACATCCAAGTCTTTATCGTACAATGCTCCATGGTTTACATCATTGCCGAGATATTGATCTTGCCGGTGTAGAAGCACCTTTATCATATAATGGTGAGGAAAAACAACAATGGTTGGAGGATTTGTTTGCAACTTTTCAAGAAAGAGTTGAACGATTAAATATCAAGTTAGTCTATCCAAGAATTGTCATGTTGGGACTGAGTCGGTGTAAGAATTTACGCCAGTTAACGCTCGGCAGAACATCTGGATTTATTACAAGTCGTGATCATCATTGGCAATTATCCCTCTCGGATCTTCTCTCAAGTTGTCCGCGTCTTGTTCATCTTACTTTACGACAATTAACCATTGCATCACAGTCATCTGGATCAACATGTGTTAATATCAATAACAAGATCCATCCATTACGAGTTCTTCGTTTAGAACATGTCGCTATGCCTGCTAGTGCTTTAAAGGATCTTGGTACACGATGCCGCCAGTTACGTCAACTTTATATTCATTACTGCAAATGGTTAAGTCAGAATCATCAATATAATCATGTCGAGCTTCATATGGCTAACCAATCATTAGATCTTATCGAGATCATTCAATCTGGCGATGTCTATACTCTTGAACCACATAATCTACTTGCTATCCAAACCAAGTCCTCCAAGCACAATCATTGGTTTCTCAACACCTCATCGACATCATCAAAAGCAATTACAACAGTACCGACACAAGTGGATACCTGGAACCAAATCCGATCCATGCTCAATACACAAATATTGGAACCATTAAATGAGTTTGATGTAATGATGGTCGAACAACAAATAAAAGAACTCACAGTGGCTCGTGCTAATCGTACACCTCCTCCATCCAATAATGTCTGTCCTCATATAAAAAATGCATTGAATCGAGGATATATAAAATTTCATTGTGAATCAATTAACAAGTTTTACTTTAATGGAACCCAAATTTCTATTTAAAAAAAAAAAAGCACAAGATATGATTTATACCCTTATTTACATTACAAAACAAAATACCCACTTTTTCCTTTATTTGCATTTAATCCATTTTTTTTGTTCTTTGCATATTCCCTTTCTCTTTTGTATATAAATTTTTTATTTTTTGTTTAATTTTATAACTTTTGTTTACGTTTCTCCATGAGTGAGATATGATGTCTATAATAAAAAAAATTGGTTTTTTTTTTAATTAACATAAAATGATGTTTCCCTTCCTGTCTTCCTTGAAAGAAAAAAAAAAGAAGTACTATTATTTACCTTGCAGTACCCAAAAGATATCCATCTTGGTCATATAACCATCCATCAGCATCCATAATCCCATCGACAATATTTCTCATAGTAATTTTAAGGAATACACGTTGAGTTGGTTTTGAAGGTGGTACACGATACGTCACTTCAAATTGAAGTGATGCTCTCGCATACTCCACACCTTTTTGTATAAACGGACGTGGAATAGTTGCAATATCTGCAAAACAGCCTATACTCTTAGCATCAATGGGTTCACCATTAGGCCATTCAAATGCATGCCATAATTCTCCTTTTTGTTGTTGATCCAAATTCTCAAATATTTTCAAAGTCTTTACCCCTCCAGCTAAACTAATCATTTTGCTTGGTTTCATCTGAGTGTTGAAATTGGGTAAACCGGGATCGTTTTCAATGAGGGGTGCAAAAGAAAATCCATCAGGTCTACTTGTTGTAGTTATGATAGTATGTAATTTGGTGACATAGGCTGATGGATTGTAAGCATCCAGTGTAGTGAATGGTGCAGGAGTAGAAAGTTGTTTGAGAGCAACTTGGAAAACACAATATCCAGTATTGCTGGTTTTTAGGTTTACCAATTCAATTAGACAAGGTCCTACGACGCTCAGCTTAAAGAAAAAAGCATTGAATGCAACCATACGCTGTCCTGGTGTGTGTTGAAACACAGCATCCATCATAATACCATTCAAATAACCTGTCATATGTATTTGTTAGTTATCAAATTATTTTATATCTATGAGTATTCTATTATTTATTCATAACATACCGCCCTATATTATAAAAAATAAATGGAGAAATGGGAACTTAGTAGACATTATTAACCTGATAAGTAAAACAATTAATGACATACCTGTGGATTAGCATGAACCATCCGAAAATCCTGTTTTTTTTTTAAATATATATATTTATAATTAGTTTTATTGCTAGTGGTTTCATTCTTCAAACAATAATAATGATCATTTATCCATTTTTGACACGTACGGGATGAATATTACCACTAAAAAAGACTTTGTTGTCAATAGTTCCAATATATTCTGTATGTGTTGCTTCTTGATAACTACTCATCCTTTTATTTTATTTTTTCGTTTGTATTGTTACGTAAAAAAAAGAGAAAGAAAGAAAGTAACAAAATGAAAGTAACTGAAATTTATGGATTCAAGCGAAATTGTGTGAAACCTCTCTCCTCCCCCAAACAGTTCGTGGTCTTTTTATAATTAAGATTTGATCTTTACAGTTTAACTTAAGTCCGTGCAGGCGTCGTCATGCAGAAAAAAAAAATGCCAGAAAGTTTTAATATATCTAAAATACTCGATTATACATATTTAAATACAAACAGATAAGTTTGTTTATTAGCTAAAAGTCTAAGCCGGTGAATTGTTTTCTTTCTTTTACTTTATAACACTTGTTTAATAGTATATAGTAACTAATATTTCGGCTTACTCAGGAACAACAATGTGTTACCAACAACAATAACGCCGCTGAGAAGATCATGAGACTGTAAAGTTATTTAAAAGCCGCGTTTAGCATATATCCAATAGAGTAAATTCTAACCTATATCATGATAAGTTCTTCTTCTTTAATTAAGATCTATATTGTGGCAAATTTAAGTATAGAAGACGGTAGGATAGTAAGGGAGGATCAAGGGGTACAACTAAAAGACAGTGAAGTAAAATTAAGTACAGTCATGGAGGGGGAATGACATGACCGAAGGTAGTCTCCATTGGGTAGGAATGGGGGACTTTTCAAAAGAAGCTGACCATAATATTTATTATTTATTTGTGGGAAGCAAAAAGAAAAAACCGTCTTTTTCGTTCAAGTGTATCCATTGGGCTTCATAAGAGTGCCAGCAGCCTCTAAATGTTCCGATTAAATGCAACTTCGCTTTTCGCAATGAACATGTTCGTCGGTTTTCAAGTAAAGTTTCAGTTAGTAAGAACTCGTTTGTTGCTTTGTTTTATTCTATTATAAAACTTGGTTAGATAAAAAAAAAAAATTGCCAGAGTGAACACAACATAAGTATGAGACAAATTTAGCTCTAATAATAATAACGAGTAGCACTACTTGTAACGAATTTTAGTCCTTCCCTATTCTTCCAAAATACCGTCCTTCATTGGTGAACAAAATAAACCAAGTGCTAAAAATTCATGGCCAATTGTCAAATAATTCATGTATCATCTGTAAAATAATCTAATACCCTTATGACGAGTTGTAAACGGTCATTAATGAATAATTATAAATACATGGACAGTAGTGAAAAATTCAACTTGACTGCATGTCGTCAACACCAGCTGACTCTAAATTAACCTCAATACAGCAGGAACAAGGCTTTTTTTTTTCCGTTGAACAGTTTTTTTTTTTTTATCTGACAACCTATTACAGCCTTTGGAAGGTAACTATATAAATCTTTTTTTTTATTATTACTTTTTGTTCAATCAACCGGGTTTGTTGTTGGCGTGTCTTTCTTCACGTTTGAGTGATGTATGTTGATTCATTGGTCATGGTGTGTCTTGATCATCATTTCAGCATCCATTGCAAAGCTTTTTTTTTTTTTTGAAGAATGGGGGAATCTGTTGTTGGTGCGTCCTGAACAGTGTTTCAGCATTCATTGCAGATATACTCACCTGATCAATAAATTTCTTTTCAGTGTGAATGGGGCAGCTAAATATTACTTCTTTGTGGTGTTTTTTATGTTGGCGTTCCCAATAGGAGCATTCCAGTGTACTTCCAATGAAGTTTAACTTTCTTTCTGGTGGTTGGCGGCGTCGTCATTGCTCTACCCATCGTACTATGTTAGCTGACACCATTTTTAGTGAAAGAAATATAAAGCCTCATTTGGTTCTTAGAGCTTTTCTCTATCATGTTCCTTATGGGTCAATTGCAGCTATTCTTGGTATGTCTGAAAAGTCAACCTATCTTTTAATGGATGATTTTAAACAGCTATTATTAGAGGAAGATGCAGAAATTGCATGTAGTGGTAAGTTTTTATACTTTTTTTTTAAAACTATTTTACTTAAGATAAATAATTTAATAAATATTAAATACTTGTTACAGATGAGAAGATTGGTGACCCTGGAATTATTGTTGAAATTGATGAGTCAAAATTCGGAAAAAGAAAATATAACCGTGGTCACTTAGTAGAAGGTCAATGGGTTCTAGGTGGTGTAGAAAGAACTGAAGAAAGACGTATCTTTTTAGTTTCAGTAGAAAGAAGAAATGCTGAAACTTTACTTTCTATAATAAAGGAAAAAGTTGCCCCTAGATCTATTATCCATACAGATTGTTGGGCAGCTTATGGTGGTATACCATCATGATGGTAATCCAATGGATTTCCAACATTATACTGTAAATCATAGTCTTTATTTCCGTGACCCTATTACAAGGGTTCATACTAATACTATAGAAGGTAAGTTTTTCTTTTAATTAAATAATTTAAAAGTATATATATCTAATCTTTATATTATATATAGGTACTTGGAATGGTATTAAGGTATCCCTTTTTCTAAAGGGGTATTCTAAAAAAAATGTAAATGCAAGTTTAAATGCATTTATTTGGAAAGGGGAAAAGATGGGGTAGAATAGTTAGTATTCTAAAGACTACTTACTGTACTTTCCTCTTGACTATCCAAGAGGTAACTTCATAGATATTGAAAACTAAAAAATAAAATAAAAAAATTCTTAAACTGTTCCAAAACTTATTCTGATTATACAGAAAAATGTATAAGTATTTCAAGTATAAAAGTATGAACCTGGTGACATGTCTGGGTCTGCTGGAATTACTTTTTATTTTTTAGAAGAGTTTTGTTGGTGCTTTTCACTTATCATTGTCACTAGTTTAATAGGTTCTAATTATATATAGAAAAACATAATTAAAATATCTATAATCAGTGAGACCCTTGTAAAAATTTATCCAAGTAGAATAACGATTATGAATCTTTAACTGTTAATGTCCTTATGATGTGAATAGCTAAACATATAATTATACATTAATAGATGAAAGGATATGTATAATTGATATTAACACAAGCCTTATTATGTTAGAGCTGATGTCGTTACTATTAGCATAATTGGTATTACATGTGTTATATCAATAAAAATAAAGATGAGGAAGGAGACAGTAATAGGACCAAAAGAACAAAACTGAACTGAAGTTTATTAAAATAAAGTATTATCTTTATTTATATGAAATATTATTATCGGTGGGATATATCAATGTGCGTATACGGATATATGTGGGTTTTCTATTTACAATGACTGTGTGAATTATGAATATAAGATAAATTATATTAAGTTTAGACTTTGTGCGATTGACGTTATGGCATATCTACGCAGCTGTTATCTGTTATCATCATAAAAGGTTGACTTCTGTGTTCTTACAAATCATAGTCCAAATACGTAGCGAAATACACAAATTGTCAGTAAAGCATAATTGAAGATACCGTCACCGCTCGCTATAATGATATGTCGATATAACGATAGGGTTTTGAGGTTCAAGACAGATTAAGCGGGGAAATATTGTTATATCGAGTGGACAAAGAATATCTTTATTTTAAAAAAACAAAAATAATACTACTTTGTTGGGCATTTTTTTTATGTTCTTTAGTTTTTAAACAATTCTTTGTCAAGTTTTAATAATTTGAACATCAAATTTATCTTCAGGCACCGTCTTTTCCAAAAAAAGAAATCAAGTGATATTCTGCTTCTGATTCTTTCTTATGGTAATCAGATTTGTTTTTTATCAACTATCCAAGTCGAACTTGTTCTGGTCATTTTGCATGGCTTTATAAACAATAGGCAGTTTTTGATGCTTATCGTTATATTATGATACTCGCATTTTTTTCTTACGTATAGGAGATCAGCATTAAGTATATGTGACCATGTGGTTGCAATTCAATTAAAATTAATGAGACAAGGAATATTTAATAAAGAAAACTGTACAAAGAAAAAAAAAGAAGTGTTTTATTTTTATAATAGCTTATTTAAAATAAGAACGAATCAAAATAAATAATAGTGTTCAATTGATTTTATCTTTTATTTTTGAAGGAATGATATTCTATCAATTATTCATGAATGAATAGAATGTATGTTTATTATGGTAGTTTACTACACTTTTAGTAAAATCCGTATCCTTCACAGTCCTAAGCACTTGAAACTTTAAACTACTAGGCGACAAAAATTTCAGAAAACGCGACGTTGACTTCTATAAGCTTGCGACGTTAATCTTTACTGGCTGAGTTATTGCGTTTATAAAAAGTAGTGATACTCTAGCAGTCAAGACAGCTGAGCGGAAATTTTTTTCCTGGTTAACGAACCGGGCAATCAATCAGTAGAGAGACCGTTTGAGAACCAGGGAATACAGGTAGACTAGTACTCTACTGCCTATAGTAGAATATTTATTATGATTTCTCCAGAACCCCGCTTTACTGTAATATGTTATCAACAACAGTAAAGCTGCTTAGAAAATTATGAGACAAGCTGTGAAATTACTTAAACGTTGTGTTTACCATATGCACAACAATATATATATATATCCTGATATTATGACAAGTTTATCTTACTTATCACAAGTTCCAGAATGAATGTCTCAAAGCTTGGGAAAATTCATCCACATACATAATTATGGCATTAGAAAGATTTTTTTTTACATATTAGAAATAGTTATTCAAGAATAGGAACCAATGAGGTATTTAAAAAAGGGGGGATATTCATAAATGTTTATTTATTTTTGTACGACATTTTTGTTATAGTATCTTACTACTACATAAAATACTACTACTTGTCTACGTACTACTAACTACATATACTTATTTAATTCTATAATAAGTAAAAAGAAGAAGGAACATGAATAATTAGCAATTTTGGAAATAAACGAATATTGATTACATTAATAATAATAACACTGCTCTACTATTATTCTCTTACCTTGGCTGCCATCTTTGCAGCATGGTCACCGACAAGGGTTGCAAAATCAGCATCATCAGGGCATACAGCGAAATCATCCAATTCGGAGCAAGGGACAGCAATTTGCCAGAAAGTATCACCAGCAAGCTCTTCACTTTCAACAAGACCTTGCCATTCGGGATAAACTGTTTTACGTTCAGCAGGAGTCTTCATGCCGTATTCTTCAAAAAGAACGGGTTTGCCAATATCAGCTTGAACACTAGCATGGTCCTATGTTATTATAAATATAATTATTATTATTATTTGTTTAATATAATCATTGTAAAGTACAAGTATATGTAGCATTTGCAGTAATAACTTAAATTTTTTTGTTTTTTTACAAACCTTAATATATTGGCTTCCCCATGCGACGTCATGACTCCAATCTTCAGGATAAAGATGGAAAGTACCAAAGTCGACGTTCTTCAAGGCAAGACTTGCTTCAAAGTCCATACCACTACCTCCATTATATTCAAAACTATATGTTTTGAAAAATAAATTAAAATAGTAAATATTATTTAGTGTAAGAATAGTGTATAAATATATAACCAAAAATTATAAATAATGGTTATATTTAATGATTATAAAATGAGAAACTTACTCAGCTTCACCGGCACGATTGAAGAAACCCTCGTCACCAACAGCAACTAAATGGTTGCTAATAAACAAAATATTGTCATTGATTAGATTTGTTTATAATACACCAGAAAAAAAGAATAAAAGTGTACATAAGATTGTTAAATTGCTTTGTTAAAATATTCATAACAATTTCAATAACATACCTGTCAACTGATTTAATAAAGCTGGAAATGTCGTCAATCCAGGCGGTGGTAACTTTCGCATTGCAGCTATCAGAAGCAGGATAGGTACCACTACCAACACATCGAGGTTCATTTGCAATTTCCCAGGCAAATATTGATTCATCCTCCTATATCGAGTAGAAAAAATTATCATTGTTAGTATTATAAAAAAAAATAGAGATCATGATAATTGCTAATATATCTGTAAAGACCCCCTTTTTTTCCCTCTCTTTTCATCCTTCAATCCCTTTTCTTCTCATTTCCAGATTTAAAATGTCTTTACATACAGAATATTTGGTGCCAGTTAATTCGTTAGTACGATTGGCGACATGTTCGATATATGCCTTGAATGAACCAACAATTTCATCATTCGTATAGAAATCGTCGTGATATTTTCCTCCGAAACTTTCAACGTAATAGTCCATGCCTCCATAATCCTTCCAGTTGTTAGTCAAAGTTAAGATGAGCTTGACATTATTCTTTGCAGCCTGCTGCAAGACATAATCCATACGGCCTAAACCAGTTTCGGCGTCATCATTAATTTTCATTGCCTTGGTCTCAGGATCCCATTGTTGGAACCAAACGTTATCAGCACCCATGTTATACATCCAAGTACGAACTACTGGGAGCTGTGCTTTACTGGATGCAGAAAGCAAGGCAGCCACATCATCTTGGGAGGATGTCATGAGGTAATCTATGATAAATATTTTTTTCGGGTAAATATTCTGCTAACCATATTTCATCAAACAAAAAAAACTGATTCTCCATTTTTGATTATTTTATCCACTATCGTTGTTAACTATCACTACTTACAAGCATTGGTACCAGCAAAATAAAAAGAGCCACCATCTTGAGTAAACTTAGTACCATCAGTTCCAACAAATGCGGAAGACACCAAAGTAGAAGAGACAACAAGAGCAGCAGATGCAATGAGAGACAAGAACTTGACCATTTTTTTTTGACTTGATATAAAAAAATAAAGGATTGGACTGGTAATTGAGATAATAGAATAAGCTTTCAAAGCTATAGTAATTATAATACTGTTGTTGGACTTCAACTTGAAAGCCAATTGATGCCCTTTTTATATGTTTTTTTTTTATTATTTTCGTGTCGGTCGTCATTTTTTGTTATCAAAGTTCATCAATATATTATACTAATAAGATGGATCATTCAATCGATATGTTATAGTAATTAGAGTAAAATATGTTATTTCCCTACCACAATGGCGGGATCGACTTTGTGAAACATATTACCAAATACACAATTATCGTGCGCTACTGCAGAATCTCAATTTAGAATAACAATTTACTCTATATTAATTATCTATCGGTTTTAATAAAAGAAAAATCCTGTATATGGTAAAAACTGTATTTTCTACAAAACCATAAGCCATATGTATTGATCATAAGATTATTTGTCAGTACTTATAGTCTTATATAATGTTTATTAACTATGTTAATAATACTATAGAAGCTTTACTGGCAGGAAGAAACCATTATTTTTAAATAATAAATGCTACATGAGTAAACAAAAAGCATAAATCTCATTTGACGTGTTTATTTCACGATTATTATAATTTAATAAAAAAAATACAAGTAATTTTGCTATATCAATTAATTATAGAACAACAACAATATAACTGTCGTTACAAAAGCATCATTTTTTTTATTGGTAGGTAGAAAAATTAATGAGAAAAAAAAAGGCATGTAAAAATATATATTACTGTAAACCAGCATTGATGTGCAACCACTTTTTTCTTCTTTCTCTCTGTGTATTTCTGGATGTATTTTTTCGAGCATTACATTAAATTATAATAAGAATAAATACTAACTTAAAATTGACATTTTACTATACTTTAAAGCTCCACAAACTGTTGTGCTACCTTTGTTTTTTTCTTTGGCACTAGATGCTGATATAAGCAAATCAACTCTTGGAAGAAAAAAGAAATACAATGCTTTACCACAAATAATAACATTCTAGCGATATGTAACAGTACACAAAAAAAAAAGTCACCTTTTTTTTTCTTCAGATTATTACTGTTCTATACCATTTGTTCCCACAGTTTTCAAAATATGTTGTATTATGATAAAGATATAGAACCAATAATACGTAATAAAAGAGCTATAGTTAGTTATTTTTAAAATAATAGAATCTTTATATGATAGGATAATAATAGTATCATAGAATTAGATATGAAATACATTGAAATAAATATTAAAGCAAATTTAAAAGTCTAACTTGGCGTATTGAATACTTATTTTACAATATTGCTCTCACGTTGATCTTTCAATTTTTTTTTTATTTCGATTATGAAAGATTGTTATGTAACAAATAATTTGTATGTGAAAAAAAAAAGAAAGAGAGAGAGAATTACCCCGCTTTTTTTTTTTTACAATCGATATAGCATTCCCGCTCCCCACATGAACTTAACTAAGGTATATTTTTTTCTTTTCGATGCTGTGTAACACGGGAATAATGGTTACATGATCATAGAATAATAGAAATAAGTTATATACGTAATTAACTTGATTATGTATTATTTTATTATTTTACGATTTGAATATAATTATAACATCATACAAAAAAACGAGAGAGAGAAAAATTTAGTGTCATTATTACTATTATTATTATAGTCTAGCAGTGATGATACAATCTACTGATTATTTGATGAAAAACCTCTGTTCGTGGGCGTGATCGAAAGCAAAATCCTGTAAGTAACATTATATTTTTTTTATATTACGACTTATTGACATCTTTCTTATTGTTGTTACACAACAAAAAAGTGTCAATAAAAAGTTTCATTCTATTACAAAAATTGAATTTTGGAAACTAGTATGGCTACTCTGTCGGTATAAAGTATTTCATCATCCCTTTTCGCTCAAAATATTGTAGATCAAAATTACAGTAGAATACAATACAAACAATACTGTATTTCGATAAAACTTATATATAAATATATTACTCGATTGCTTTTTTTTTCTACTTGGGTGTGGTCATTGGCCATTGAAGAGTTGTTTGACAGCAGGTAGAATATTGCAAAATTTCTGATGCTACGTATACGAAAAAACAGAAAATATTTCCACTCAAAAGGAGTTTGTTAGTTATCTTACAAAGGAATGTCAAATTTAAATTATATATTTTGAAATAAACAATCTATGTAGATGACAAAATAGATTTTGGAGCTGGCGAACAAAGGGTCAATAATCGAATAAGATCTTTTTTATGACTAGCCTATTATTCTTCTTTGTATTAAGCATCTTATTATTTAATTTGGTTAAGGTGGAGAATAGGTAAGCTTGACCATCATAACCATCATTCTAATCTCATCATCTTTCAGTCAGTTTAAATATCAGATTTATTAATAATACCCACTAGATATGAAGCCCATTAGAATACATCCAATATATACTGTACATATGTGTCTGTATGTAAATTAATAAATGCACAGACAAGGACAGTGTAATTTGCATGGTGATAATCAAAAGTGTATATTATAAAGCCTAGCATGTATAGGGAATGAGATTATACGAACCAGATAAATGAATAGGAAAGTGAAAGAGAGAATGTATGCTTACGCAATTTCTGTTTTTATTCCCTTCTCACTTATTTTACTATCCTCATTATTACCATCATTATATTTTTATTTTGTCTTCAGAATTCTTGGCTTCTATATATTTTTTGTCCTTTTCTTTATAGGCTGGTTATTATTTCTCTCGTCGGGTAGCTGGAGAGTTGTATGACAATCCTTTCGGAAGATGATCGTACCATGTAATGAATGCGCCTGTTTTTTAAATGATCTACTTAATAATTTCGATGCTACCTTTTTCTAATTTATCATTCACCCTAATACATATATTTCATTATTATGTTCCGTAATGCAAGCTTGATCTTAAGCTGTAAGTATCAACGCTTTGCCGAAGCAGTGGTGGTGGTAGTACATAAGTCCGAGAATTATGGTAACAACCGAAGAAATATTCTGATTTGGCCGCAGTATAGCTGTGGTAATTTTGGAGCTAATAAAGCATGTATACATCATGCTCAACGCTGTTGCATACATTAGATAAAATATTCTCAAAGGTCAAACCTGATTTTAATTATTCACAGTATGTTCGTTTAATTCTAATCTATTTTATTCAATCTACTAGTTATATTGCTTTGGATTACACGGTTGCAGATAAAGAAAAACAACAAGCTATTTGTCACTTACGTATCAGAATACGTAATAGTAATAAGCCATAAATTTATTTATTTTTTGTTTCTACTTGCTTGAGCTTTAAGTACTTATTCTCATCAAGTGACTTATAAATACTTATTATCATTATGTTTCATCATTAACTTGTAAAAAATGTCGAAAATCTTCATAATAGAAGACTATCTGTGCGAAAGTAATAAAAAAAGAGTTACAATAATATGCTTTTTTTATAGTGTGCTCCCGTTATCCTGACTAAAAACTTGACCCGTAAAATGCAGCTCACTACCGTCGCCACTAAAATAATAATAGTAACAATAAACCAATGTAATATCAACAGCATACATATACAAACTATGTTTCAATTTGTCAGTGACAAAAAAATCAACCCTAACTATACGTATTCTATTATAAGTGTGCACTAATTTAACACGATCAGATAATGATATGGCATTTTTAAATTATTATTTGTAGAAGTATCATTTCTTTATTATTGAAGACAGTGTCTATGGTAATAGTAACAACAGTCATTCTTGTCGCTGGTTATCTAAATGTAAACAAAGCCAGCTTCCTTGAAGGAGTTATGACAGACCAAATGTTGTCAAGAACTTTTTTAATTATTATTAATAGCAATAAAAATATATAAGCTAAATAAATACCACTATATTGTGTTTATTATACAAAATAAACTATAAACAATATATGACAATTTGTTGAGAGGGAGAAAGTAGGTGCTACTACATGAGGTGGGTGTTTGTAGTAATCATTTATTTCTTGTTCTATAATAAAAAGCAGTTATATATATATAGTATATATATGACAGATAAACCCATAGCAGAAGGATAATTGATATACTAAATAACCAGATGTTTTGATTGCGTAATAATGTTGAAAACGATATAGTTTCAACCTCGAGAGCAGCCACATACTCATATAATTGATTGACAACATATCTACTCAAACAAAAATTTGAAGATATTATAATATCGGTTTTCAAACCAATGGAATTCAATAAACTCACAGTTGTCAAAGGTCGACAACAAAAGGAGGAGTATATATATATGTCTCAAAAAGCTGAAAGAATATTCTTATCTGTTTCATCAGATGATCAAGTTATCCGCACTTCTTGTTTTCTTAAACCGACGGTGATTTACCTTCTTTATTTCATTGTCTCTCTCAGTTTGTCTTTACTATGAACAATGTTTATAAGGTTGTGCGATCAATTTTGTGTCTTTTGGTTATTAACTTTTCGCAGAGTAGTAGTAGTAGAAGAAGAAGTTGGGCTAGCTAATGAAGAAGAATGTTTATAATAATAGTAATAAATACGTATTAAGCTCTACTAATGGTAATTCTAATAAAAATTTGAGTGTTGTTGCATATATACAAAGTCAATATAATGGTGGAAGTAGATCAGCATATGTTAAAACTACGTACGATAAAAGAATTTTTAATTCTTAAGAAACATAAAAGTCAACACGAAAAAGATAAATAGAAAATATTACAGAAAGATAGTTTGTTTGACCCATAATATCTTGATATTCAAGTAGGCTCAATCCATAGTTTTAATGATAATTTGCTTTATTATTTAATATAGCCAACATTGAATTGACAGCTGACTATCGTGCTTTGTGTAATTTTCAACTATTGATGTGGTGTTTAAAAGGAAATAGGCTGTATACTACTGTACTATGAAATACTATTATACTCATAGAAACCAATATCTTGCATAGTAAGTGAGAAAATTAATTCGTGATAGGTAATTTTAATATTATGACAGATCATCAACAAAAAAGAGGGACTGTCCACCAGAAAGTTCGCAGTATTTTTTTTGGCGGGGCAATTTATACATAGACGATTTTAAGCAGAGAAATTGAATCTGGTTGTACAGGTACACTGGTTCCTTGTTCCTTTTTTTTTTTTTTGTTTCGTTCTTTGGTAAACCCCCCGATGGATTTACAATGGTGCGTGTATGACTATATTCTATTACTCTAATTTATATAATTCTTAACAAACACATTCTTAATAAGTACTCATTATTATCAATTATATATCTAACAAAAAAAAACTTTGTACACATGTATTTATATCTTTTCTTGTTAGCAAGTCTAATAAAGATTCTTCTGGCAAAGACTCTTCCAGTACAACAAAGCAACAACGTACTTATAGAGTAATTTACGATCCTGAACTTGATCAGACTAAACCAAAACAACACTCACAAGCTATTCGTAAATTTGAAGGCGATGTTGTAAGCTTGTTATTGTTAATTAAAAAAAAAATAGGGGAAATGACATAATTAACATACTGCGTTTTTTATACATATTTAAGCAATCTTCCGAACCTGTTCGAGATCCTCGCTTAAGTTGTCTTGGTTATGGCAAAAATACTTCCAAAGGAAATAAGACTCATAGAACCAAGTTGAAATCAATTCAATTCATGGTAAATTTATAGTTATAGAGAGTATGGTTTTATATATATATATATACCTAATATAAAAAAAAAATTATTTTATTAGGTGGACAGTAATTCAACAGTATCAAAAAACCCTATCGCGATTGTTGTTTCCAATCTATCACCATTAGCAACAGAAACACATATTACAACTCATTTTTCAAAATACGGGGAAGTTATTTCTGTTACGATTGAAAAATGTCCTACTACAGGAGGTTCGTTGGGTATTGCTCGAGTCGAATTCGATACGAATGTCAAAGATGCTGGAGTACGTGCTGTTGAACATAGTAATGGTCAATATATGGGTAGAGCAGGTCCACTTCGTGTCGAATTAGATTCTACAGGGGATAAATTGAAAGCAGCAGTAGCAGAACGCACTACCAGCAATAATAACAATAATGCGAGTAGCACGCCAAATAGCAACAGTAGTAGTGGCGGTGGTACTAATGAAACAACTAGTATTGGAGGACGCGACAATTCATTAAAGCAGCCACAACGGACTGATAGTATTAAATCGTCATCATCGCACAATCATGAAGAAGGTGAAGTAGTTGATGACGAAATATTACCCACTGCTTCAAAATATAACAATAACAACAATAACAACAGTATTACTACTAGTAGTAGTGGCAGTAGATATGATACCAAAAATATTCCGCCACCTCCACCAGCATCACAACAGCAACAACAACAACAACCGCCACCTCATCATCCATATCATCATCGTTCTTCTTCTTCATATCGATATGATGATTATCGTGGATATAGAGGTGGACCACCGCCTCCTCATCCTCCTCCTCCTTCTCATGCTGCAGGTACAACTCCTCCTCCACCGCCACCACCGCCACTGCCACCTTATGCTTCACGATATCCACCACCTCCACCTTCTTCGCGCCACTTGGATTCAGATCATTATGAACCAGGTTCCCGAAGTGGTCGTCCGCCGCCACCACCGCCACCACCACCGCCACGATGGAGTAGTAGAGGTAGTTCTGGGGGTTCACCGAGTCCAGGATATCGTAGTCGAAGTAGAAGCCGTAGTAGAAGTATTGGGAGGGAACCTCGTGGTTATTATTCAGATAGACGGTGGGATGATCATGATTATGAACGAGATTGGGGCAGAGATCGATATCGACGAAGGAACGAATATTGGGGTTCTGCTCAAGAAAGACGACCAAGAGAGGTAATATAATAATAATAACAGCAGTGTACTATTCGGAGAGAGAGAAAGAATATATGATTAAGTTGGATGTATATATATATATATGATTTTTAGGATCGTGAGCAACCTTCTCTTGTTATTTCACGACAATGCTTACCTTTTCAACGTGGTATTTTGGAAGACCTTCGTAAATTATTTTATTACTATAATTGTGTTGATGTAAGTTTTTTTTTAAGTTAATTTGGATGCGGGTTAGAGAATAGGATTAATCTATCAATAGAGAATTTGAGACTAATATTTCAGAATAGCTATATCACGATGAGGAAAATTGGCATATTGTATTTGACTCAACAAGTGCAGCAAGACGTGGATTAGCGGCAGCAACTGGTCAACAAATTATGGGATATAATTTAACAATTACTTTATCTGATCCAACAGTATCATTATCATCATCAATAGCACGACGTGATAAAGAACGATTCGATGAACAACGCAGAGATAGTGACACAGCATCAGAAACAGCGCCTCGTTCCGCAGCATCTGTTAGTAGTTCAACGGTTCGTAGTGGTGAAGAATTAACCAAAAAATCCAGTACGTCCAAACGTGAAGAAGAAAAGGGATCGATGACCCATGAAAATAAAAAACCCATTAAAGAACAAGCGAAGGATTTATTGATGAAGGAATTAGCAGATGTGTTTGTAAAGGATTTGAAAAATCGTGTTGTTGGACCTGCTATCAATGACTTTCATAATCCAGAGCTTCGTAAATCACGTGGAAAACCCTCAGGACCATCGTCTCGACCTGTAACTCCTTCTGAAGATATTACTGATACATCTGCCCATGTACCTGACACTGCTATTCGTACATTGTCAGAAACAACGAAAAAAGCAACAGCACCGACAACAAACGTATCTGTATCAAATAATAACGATCGAGACTCTTCAAATACCAACAGTATCTCAACAGCAACAGCAGCATTATTGCCAAATTCGTCAACAGAAGGTCATTTACCATCAATTAGTAAACTACCACGGATAAAGAAACGTCCTTCATCACAAGCTCCTGAACCCGATAGTAGCAAAATTATTAAAAAGTTCCGGTATTCATCTGATGAAGAGTCAGAAGAAGTGGAAGAAAAGCAGAGAGAAGACGAAGATGAAGATGATAATATGCTATCCTCATCCCCACCGACAATACGACATCGATCTTCTTATTCTGAACAACAAAAATTCTTATTTACGCGTCGTAAACGTGTATTGATGTCAAGCTCTGATGAAGAGGAGAATGGTCCAATTAAATTGAGCAATAACACCAAGAAGAAAAAATCAATTGAAGATGATATTGAGGAAGAGTATGAGGAAGAAGGTCACGTTCATCTTGCCAAATCACGTAAATCACGCAAACAACAAAGACCAAGAACATTGCGAGATTATCTCAGCGATGAAAGTGAAGTAGATCATGAACATGATTTATTCTTACAACAATTGCAACGACATCAAAGTGACGATGATGATAAAGAAGAACAAGTGTATGAAAAACCATTAGATGTTACGAAGGAACGAGAGGTGGAAGAAGAAAAGAATAATAATAAACGCACAACAGGAGCTGAATTTATTGATACAACGGATTTATTGCCAGATGGCAATATGGACGAAACTAAAAATAAACCAAGTCGACCATCAGTACCACCTGTACCTGAAGAACATGGAGAAGTGGAAGCAGAAGACGAAGACGAAGAAGAAGAAGAAGAAGATCATCCACAACGATCTCATCGACGACATCAAACTCAACAACAGCAACAAGTATTCGATGATTATGACATTTTTGGTGATCCTACAACCATTTTACCCAAGTCAACTAGACGGAAAAAGCGTGCCCCTGGTCGTCCCAAAAAGAATGCTACAGCTACAGAAAAAGAAGGAACTCCTAACCAAGCCCAATTGGAAGAAGAAAAACGTGCGCGTCAAGAAGAAGCAGAACGAAAAGCGCGTGAACAAGAAAAATATGAACAATCTTTATTGGATTCAGACGATTCAGATGATGAATTACTATCAAAAACCAGTATGGAAAATGGTATCGTTGAAGATGCGCTGAATGCTGTTGAAAAACGTGCAGAATGGGATCCTTTTCAGCAAGTTCAGGATGGTGAAGATTTTGAATTCTTACGGCTGGCTATTCTCGAAAAAGTTCGTCCAAATCATCCTCATTCAGTGGTAATACGTGATGAACATAATCAACAGCTCTGTCCTCAAGGAGTTGGTGGTACTAGTGGTGGACAACAGCAGCAACAGCAGCCAATAGAAGGAGAAGGGCAACAGCAAGAAGAAGAAGGAAAACCAAAAGGTGGATGCGCGCGGGCGCGTGGATACTACCCAATTCCTGATTCTGTCAAGGCGACTTATTTACCTCGTAATCGAGCGGTATTTGATAATCCAAGTGTGAATGGTCGTACAACATCTCGTACTAACCGAGTTAATAATCGTCGATTATTGGTGGGGATGGATATGCAAAAAAAATCAATGGCTGATTCAGATATTCTTAAATTTAATCAACTCAAGAATCGCAAGAAACAGCTAAGATTTGCTAAATCCCCTATTCATGATTGGGGTTTATTTGCAGAGGAACGAATTGATGCGAATGATATGGTGATTGAATATGTTGGTGAAGTTATTCGACAACAGGTAGCAGAAGAACGGGAAAAAACTTATGAACGATGTGGTATCGGTAGTAGTTATTTATTCAGAGTGGATGATGATACTGTTATTGATGCTACGAAAAAGGGCAGTATTGCTCGATTCATTAATCATTGTTGTTCGGTAAAATTGACTTTACTTTTTTTTTCTGTTTATTTGTTTGAATATTCAAGTTATTGGTGAATTTTACTAATAATATATTATATAGCCCAATTGTAGTGCGAAAATCATCACTGTCGATAAACAAAAAAAGATTGTAATTTACGCTAATCGTGATATTGAACCTGGTGAAGAAATAACATACGATTATAAATTCCCTATTGAAGCGGATAAGATACCCTGTTTGTGTGGCAGTAAGTTCTGTAAGGGAACGTAAGTATTATCTCTTTTTTTCGAATTCTATATAAATGTTTAAGGATGCTTTTACTAAACCTTCGTTTTTTTTTTTTTTGTTCCTTCTGATAGACTTAATTAATTCAGCTGGTTCACACATAAAACATGTAATAATGATAATAAATAATAAACATTTCCAGTCCTCTTCCCCAATTTTTTTTTCTTGTATATGCTTTTTTTTTATTCTTCAATTCTAACATTTTCCCTTTCGTTTCAGTCCCACATACACACGCGCACACACCATTTAAATAATTAGTTTATAACCTTCTCTTCCTATCATAACAATAAATTCGCATTTGTGTTTCAATTATTAATACATTATTATATATAAAGCATAAAAAAAGATTACTTTTATGGGGTATGTGTACAACCTGTCAAATTAATGGGAAATTTTTCTCGAGATTAGAACCCGAACAAAAAAAAAACAATCGTTCCTATGCGCCGATTATTATTCCTTTGTTCCGGCGTTCTTTTTGCATATATTTATAGAAGCAATTTACAACTAGGTTCATCTTCAACAATTATTCAAATGGATCATCCTTACAATCAAATTCTTTTATTCGGGGTAAGCTTTTCATATCATATATTACACGCCTGATTCTTTTTTTTTCTTTTGTTCTTGCTCATTAAGACTGAGAATTTACTTTTTGTTTAAAAACAGGATTCAATCACTCAGGTACGACCATGTTCTTTGACAGTGCTTCTCAATAGCTTTAATTTACTCTCTTTTGTTATTTATATCATAATAGTTTAGCTTCGACCCAGAACTTCTTGGTTTCGGTGCTAGTCTTGCCAATGTAAGATACTACGGTTGACACTATAAAATAAAGTAAAAAATACTGATTTTTAATACAATCTAATTTATTTAATTAGGCCTATCAACGTAAAGTTGACGTTGTAAACCGTGGATTTTCAGGTAACCTAGTTATATCTTTTTCCATAGTAGCCTTTTCACTCTCTGTTATATAGATATCAATAATCATTGCGTAATTAGGTTACAATACCGAATGGTGTTTACCCATTTTACGACAACTTTTGCCTACTGTTGAGAAACAAAAGCGAACACCAGCCAAAGTTATTTTAACCACTATTTTCCTTGGGGCCAATGATTCAGCTTTACCTTTTGCTTTACAACATGTTCCGTTGGATAAATTCAAAGCTAATCTGAATACTATGATTTCCATGATCAAATCCCCAGAGTCTCCTACTTATAACCCAGAGCTACGTTTAGTATTGATCACTCCTCCACCTTTGAACGAAGTACAATGGAAAAAACGTTGTGATGATCAAGGTGGACCACTTAATCGCACATGGGAATATTCAAGAGATTATGCACAAGCTGTACGTGATGTTGCAAAGGAGCGTGGAATTGTTGTTGCAGATTTATGGACTAAATTGATGGATTTTGGTACAGACCATTTACATGAATATCTTTTGGATGGGTTACATTTGAATGCTAATGGAAATAAGGTAAATAATTAAAAGGAAAGGAAAAAATAAATGGATTATATATGTAGTATATTTAACAACGATGGTGATGATGATTTTTTTTAGGTTACATATGAATTGTTGATTCAAACAATTGAACAACATTTCTCCGATATTCATCCTGATAATCTAGACATGGAACTACCTGGCTTCCGCGACCTTCCGAGAGAAAACTTTGATGATTTATTACAGTTCCGGTTATTGAAACAATAAAAAAATACGTATGACTACGTTAGAGTTGCTTATATGAAAAAGTATTTTAAATTATTGATACTGATTATTGGTACACAATATCTCTGAAGTTTCCACAGAGGTGATAAAGAGAGAAATATAGCAAGTAATAAACTAATATCGGTCCGGAATACTTTAATGATCATATGTTGATATCAATAGTTTATTTATGTTCACATATAATCATGAAGAGACACAACTGTCACACAGAACATGTCAAAAAAGTAAAAAAAAAAAAAAATTAAGTTTTCTGTTGCATAAAAAAGTCAGTTGAAATTATAATTATGGGGTTTTTTAACACAAACATATAGAAGCATGGGCTGATCCAAGATTGGCCTCACTATAAACAAACGAAATTAACGTTTTTACCGAATTTTATGCTAATATTAATTATTCTTATTAGTAGGATCATTATTAATAATTGAAATATTCTTAATGTTTACTTTTATTTGAAAAGGGGTAAAAAATAAAAAAGGGTTCTTTTCACTTATTTTATTTTTGTCTCTCTCTTTTTTTTTTGTTCTTTCTTTTTTATAATACACTTTTCTTTTTTTCTGCTGTAAATGTTGAATATCAATCAACAACCACACATTGAAACAACTTTTCGAACATCCATAACACCGTCCACACCAACTCTACGTGGTGATTATGTTCAATTATCGGATTGGGATGTCGTCATGTTCAAATCTTATACACCTATATTACTATTCTACACTAATCCAGAGGATAACCCGGATTTTATGAATACACAAAAATTAATGGACGCATTAGCCGATGTACTTGTTGACTTTTATCCATTAGCAGGTCGATTGGTTGATATTGGTCAAGGTAGGGACGCTATTAATTGTAACGACGCTGGTATCTTATTTCAAGAAGCCAAATATCATGATACACTGGAAGAATTCCAAGCCAATGGTTATTTACCAAATAAATTGGATTATCATCGGCTATTCCCAATTCATTTTTATACCAAGTATCACGATCCATTAGTAGCCATCCAAGTGACTCGATTTACAGATGGAGGAGTAGCCATGGGTATAATGCTGTTGCATAAAATTGCAGATAAGTATTCGCAATGCTTGTTTTTGGAAGCATGGTGTAAAAAAGCTCGTGGTGTAGCTTATAATAAGGCTACCTTTGATCGACGACTGGTGGCTGTACCACCCAAAAGTGTTGAAGTTACTGATGAAGTATTGGATTATTATCGAGATGAGCATTGGACAACTGGAGAAGACCATGTCGCAGCAAGTATTGCAGCCAATGATGGCAGGATAATTCATCAAGATCAACCTAAATATGCACGAACATCACCCAAAGGGCCAATACCATTGAAGAGTGTTGTATTGGAATTTTATTCGGATGGATTACATCAATGTAAAAGGGATGCACATACAGAGGAAATGATTAAAAACAAAATTTGGTTATCAACAAAAGATGCATTACTTGCCATGTTATTTAGGGCGATCGTAAGATCACGTGATCTATCGCCTGACCAAGCTGTCAAAATGGTTATGGGAATTAATGGTCGGTCAAAAATGAAGGGTTTGGATTTCTATTTTGGAAATTGGATGGTGTATGTTAATTTTATTTTTCCATTCTATACACCATAGATAGTTGACGAAGTTTTTTTTTCTTAGTATTAATTAGCTATTTACTTTTGTATTTTATTAGAACACGTGCCGTATCATTAACAAAACAAGAAGTGAAGAAAACTAGACTAGTAGACACTGCTATTTCATTTCGACAACAAATGACGTCACTCAAGGCTTCCTTATTTCATGGAATAAGTAAACTTTATACAATTCATCAAGATATGACTGTGCATTATTTGTGTTACCAGCCCAACTCAAGTACTCATTTGACAGCCAGCGACGCAAGTACATTACCTTATTGGCAATTAGACTTTGGATATGGAGATCCAGACCGAGTAAGAGGGTATATAACAGCTGGTGGAAATGGATGTCTTGTATTATTTGGTCGAAACGATCATAACAAAGGTGCCATGTATGATGTTCAGGTACAAATGGATACCGAATCAATGAGGCGGTTTGTAGATGATCCTGATGTTATAAAATATACCCGTCAAATATTATATTGAATTATAATAAAACAAAATATACGAGTATTATTATTGTTAATGTTGTTATTTTATTAAGCTATCTATATATTATAATATATACACTATATACTGAGTTACGTGTGTGTTTGTATGTGTGAAAGCAAGTTAAAAAATAATTAATGTTGCATTACAAATAGTGTACAAAAAAAAAGTATTAATAATCTGAAGTTACGTGGTATGAAATTATACTGTATACAATTATATATAAAAAACGTGATGTAGGAATGTTTTTCTGTCTATTGTTAGAGGAGAGAGGGTATAGGGAAATAATTATTGTGTTTTTTTATATGAGGAATTAAAACTAATATATTATCATGCAGACTTGTTTAATCCTTTACCAGCCACCAAATTAATTACATCACCATCATCCATATCATCACACTCATTTCCAGCGGGTGCAGGGATATAACCTTGTCCACGATACTTTGCATTATCCAAATGTTCATTTAATGCACCACCAATTCTTCTTAACAAACGTATTTCATTATGATTACCGTCTCCTAATTCTCGACCAGTATTCATCTCCGCTGCAGCTATCGTTGCTGTTATTGGTGTTGTTGCCGTCGTTGACGTTATTGGTAATTTACTATTATTATTATCAAAACCTCCATACTGCCCCCAACTTTCTTGTTTTGTACAGTCGTAAGGTAAGAACTTATCATCTAATAATTGTCGCGCTTGATCCGCTTCACTTTGTTGATCTATATCTACTAGTGTTGATTTTGAAGCCCTTTTTCGTGCTCTTAATGGTTCACCGTCTAATAATAACTCTTCCAATTCATGTACAGCATCAAAGTTAGACTCGTTTTTCTAATTTTTTTTTTTTTTTGTATTATATAGTTTTTCGGTTAGTTTTTTCTTTCTCCTCTAGTATTTTTGTGCTGGATTCTAACTTACTTTTACTGTATATTATAAAACAAGTTGTTTTTAATAATAATACAGAATGATTAGAAAAAATATATATATAAAACTTACGCTAGGAGTGAAAGGAGGTATTGCTTCTTTTGTTTCTAATTTATTCCAATCGATTGTATCAAACCATGGATGTTGCTTGAACTGTTCAAAACCTCCCTGACCACAACCTATCCGTTCTAATGGTGTTCGATCAAGTAGCTGATCTCGAAAAAAAAAATGATCGAAAAAAAAAAGTCAGCTCATATTATTCCGTCATTCCCCCCTCTACTTAATTTCTTTTTTTTCATATTACCTTGGTAATTAAATCAATGCAATCCTCAGAGACCAGCTCATGTACATTATCAGGAAATTTTAAAGGTTCATTTAAGATAGCATCAATTAGCTCTTCATTGGAGTTACCTTTAAAGGGTCGCTATAAAAAATAAAGAGTTAGTTTTTTGTTTGTGTGTTTTTTTTTTGGATCAGTATAAAAAAAATCCCACACAAATTAATAATTATTTCATCTCGATAGGCCAATGGTTACACCAAAATCCAAGAAAGCAGAATAATTGCGTGTGTTTTTTTTTTTTTTTTTTTTGGTCAACTTACTTGACCAAAAAGTAATTCGTAAGCTAAAATCCCTAGACTCCACCAATCAACTGAAGTAGCATAACCACGTTTATCAAGGATTTCAGGTGCCATGTAAGCCAACGATCCTGCTTTTGTCCATCGTAAAGGTCGTTTATCATTAAACTGAGTAGCAATATTGAAATCCGAAAGATGGGCATGACCATTCCCGTCCAAAAGAATATTATCGGGTTTGATATCTCGATGAGCAATACGTCGTTTATGTAAATAACCTAATGACAAACTGATTTGAGCAACGTAAAACCTTGCTTGCAATTCAGTCAAGGTACCTAGTCGCTCTAATTGAAAACGCAAATCACCACCGAGCATCAGATCAAGTACCATAAATAAATGGTCGTCATCCTGGAAAGCATAACGCAAGTTAACGACCAAGGGATAATCAATACGTTCTAATAGTCGACGTTCGGCAACCATATTGTTAGCTGCTCGTAATTCAACGCATCGACTCTTGTGGATACATTTTAATGCATATTCGTGAAGTGTTCGTTTATGTTGTACTTGATGTACTTTTCCAAACGCTCCTTTACCAATAACTCGTATCAAATAAAAATGAAATAATTCCACTAGTAATGATAAAATAATAGTAAGTTGTTTGATATTCTATTTTCTCTACATGTATTATTCATTCTCCTATCTATAAAATAATAAATTACAATTGGTAAATACATATATACCTTCATCAGTAAAGTCAACTTCTTCTGATTTACAGCACACTCCTCCCATTTATTATATTATAAATTAAAGAAATAAAAAGTAATAAAAAGTGAAAATATAAATAGAAAAATAGAACAAAAGGAACAAAAGGAACGAAAAGGATTATCTTTTAGTTTGATTGAATATGTCAATTTACGATTTTTAATTTAGAAAAGTCGTCTATTTTAGTTGCCGCTTTCTTCATATTCCTTCTGCTCTGATTTTTTTTTTCTTTTTCATATTACTGCCAAAACGTCCATTTCTCTTCTTTGTCATTAAACTCCATATTACATATTTATATATAAAACAAGGCTTATAGATTTATCTAATTCCCATTTTTATGCTGTGTATCCATAACAATGTAATAGAACATTTCACGTGAAACAAGTGAAAAAAAGAAAAAAGTACTTTTTAAGAAAATTAGCCGCGCTTTCAATTCTTTAAAAAAATATATAGAACGTGGTAACCTGACAAATGCAAATAGCCTGCATATCAATTACCATATTATCGAAAACTCCATTATATAACAGTATTTTGTATTAATTCAAAAAAGAAAAAAAAAAAAAAAAAAGGGATCACTTTTTAAAACCAATAGTAACCATACTTGAACTTTCTTATTATCTCATTCAAAGATTTATCTAGAATCTAGTAATGCGCCTAATTAAAATCTATCTGGCTATAATAACATATGCATTTATTTAATTATAAAATGTTCACCCTTTATTTTTATTTTCCTTCTCGTTTGTAGTTGTGGTGGGACTTGGTAAAAAAAAAAAAAAGTTCGAAGAAAAAAGTATCAGTGCTTGTATAAATAAAAGTTAGCACCTTTGTTCCTGTTACTTCAAACTTAAAATCATGGAAATCTTTTATGACTTCATATACTTATACTACATACATTTCCGACGGAATCATTATCTATCTTCTTCTAGCTTTATGTTACTGAAGGATATCGGCTTAAAAAATTGTTTCTTTTAGTACATATTTTATATTCGCGACTAAATAGATAAAAGAAAAAGAGATGGACACATCCCTAATGTGTGTAATACGTGTTACCATGGAAATTGATTACCATCAAAGTAGGGGTAGTGTAGCTAATGCGTTACCAGATGGCACATATCTATATTTCATTTTGGAGGAAAATGTACATATGGACAAAACTTATGCAAAAGCTCATAATAATATCTTTAAACAAGAAACAAGTATAATAATATGTCATGGACTCATTAAAGAAACCACAACTTTTTTTAATTTGACGTGCGATCGAGTTCTCTTAAATATCCTAAGGGTATTTCTAGACAAAATAATCAGTAATGTATTATATTCATATTTAACATTCTTTATTATTAATTTGTATTTCTTTATCATCTTAGAAGGCAATATGATAAAATAGAAAGTATATGATAAAAGTAATGAAGACCAATTTTTTTTTCTGCTGCTTTAACATTTTGTATACGGATATTAAAAAATCTGATTCTGCCTTTATATTTTTTTTAAGTGTGTCATTCAAACAACTTGTCTTTTTTATTTTATTTTTCTTGGCTATAGTTTTTCTTCAAAGAAAATCTAAACAAAATATATAATAATGGGACGTCGTAAACAATTTATGGACGAAGGTGATGACTCCTCTGATGATGAAGGAGGTCGTATCCGATTCGATATCACAGATCAAGATCTAGACGAAGAAGCCGAAGGCTTTTATGGACAACATAACAACAAAAACAAAAAACGAAAACGTTTTGGTGAAGATTATACAGACGATGAAGAAGAAGAAGCTTTTGGTCATGGTGGTTTAGGGCTGGGCAGTGCTGGTGGATCAAACATGGCTAATAAATTTATGAATTTTACAACAGCAAAAAGTAAATCAACAACAGCTTCGCCTGCGTCAGCATCACCCGAACCATCGTCGTCAATGACACCACCGGCTGCAAAACGTCAAGAACGAAAACCAATAAAAAAAGCACAACCCAGTTCAGAATTTGGCAAATTTAATACATATACAACTGGATTTGGTCAACGCATGTTAGAAAAAATGGGTTGGCGATCTGGTGAAGGTTTAGGTGAAGAAGGTTCTGGTATCGTCAATCCAATTGAAACAAAGCTTCGACCTAAGCAAATGGGTATTGGTTTCAGGGGATTCAGTGAACGTACAGAAGAACAAAGGAAAGAAGCAAAACTACGTGGTGAAATTGTATCTAGTGATGAAGATGAAGAAATGGAAGACGTAACAGAACCATCAAAACAACAACCAGAAAAACGTGAAGCATGGAAACGAACGAAAACTCGAAAACCTAAACAAGTATTCAAAACAGCTGCAACCATTCTTGCTGAAACAACAAACGATGATGGGCGTATGCAACACGAACAACCTGCAACACAGCAAAAGATTATTGATATGACAGGCCCACAAATTAAAGAAGTCACCATGGCAGATTTACAACAATCAGCTACTTGGATTGAAACAACAACACGATTACCTGAACTACGTCATAATTTACGACTTATTATGGATCTTGCTAAAGGAGATCTTGAAAACTTATCAAGAGACAAGCAATCCAATGCATTACGTCTTAAAACGATGGAAGAAGAGTGTGCGATAGTGCGGGAACGGATGGCAGCAGAAAATATTCGGCAAGGCAAGGTTCAAGATGTCAAGGAAATGGCTTTAGAACTGAAAAAGATATCTAAGAATGCTCTAGCTACTGGTGCTTATGAACAAGCAAATATCACTGCATTATTTGGTCATGTTTTTGAACAAATGCGACAAAAGTACAGTGATGAAATTGAGCAACTTGGTTTGGATCAGTTGGTTGTAGCTGTGTGGGCGCCTATTATGAAACTCAAGTCGGCTCGGTGGGATGTATTAGCAGATCCTACTTGGGGTGTGACTGATGTACAAAAGTGGCGACAGTTGCTAGTCAGTAATGACGATCCAATTAGAGATGAAACTGGATTAATGGTACCTCGACCACGCTCAAAAGAAACTCCAAAAGCAACTCCTTATGAAACTATGATGAATACTATTTGGCTAGTTCGAGTTCGTAGTGCAATCAAGTAAGTATTTTTTTTTTCTTATTGGGTGATAATGAGTATACTCATGCGATAGATATGAGTATTTCAAATTTTGGCTTATAATTTATTTATTTATTTTTCCATTTTTTTTCTCTAAATAGCAACCAATGGAACATCCGAGATCCTGATCCGCTTGTTCAACTTTTAGAAGCGTGGAAACCACTTTTACCTCGTTTTATTTTCGAAAACATTGTGAACCAATTAATCTTACCCAAGATTACCCATGCTGTATCTGATTGGGATCCACGTAACGATCCTGAAATGATTCATACTTGGATTCATCCATGGTTACCTGTCTTGGAGGCCTGGCGATTAGGTGACTTATTCACGAGCATTCGACATAAATTGGGTGTTGTCTTGCGAGTCTGGCATCCATCTGATGAATCAGCGTTACATATCATTGTTCCTTGGAAAGATGTTTGGACCTCTCAGCAAATGGAATCTTTTGTCAACAAATCAATATTACCAAAACTTACACGTGTGATGCGAGACGAATTTATGGTGAATCCAAGGGAACAACAATTGGAACCTCTTATTTGGTGTATGGCATGGAAAGATATATTATCGGAACATACCTTGTCACAATTAATCGAGAACGAGTTCTTTTCAAAATGGTTGGATGTTTTGTACAAGTGGCTTACATTATCAAGAGACCGAGTTAATTATGATGAAGTTCGTGAATGGTATTTATGGTGGCGCCAAGTGTTTGGTTCATATGAGTTGGAAGAGAACGAGCGTGTTTCTGCTTGCTTCAGAAAAGGATTAGATATGATGGCTATGGCTGCAAATGGTCAACCTGTTGTTAAAAATTAGAAATGGTTTATCCTAAAATGTGTATATATACCCCCTACTCCATCTCTTGGATCTTTTTCTCGTCAACACAACTCCATGTACACACCACACAACCTACATTATTTTGCATCTAGTACAAAAAATAATGTTAAAAGAAATTATCTAAACAACTCCATATGATGTTGTATCATGGCAATATATTTTTGTGGTTAATTCGTGTGCGACGATAACTGTGACTGAAATCAACCTTTTTTTGTCCATTAATCAGGAGTTTTATTTCCTGCTGCAAAAAAAAAACGCGATATTACACACGCGCGTTCGTGTTTTTTTTATAATTTTTAAATTTTTCTCTTTTTTTTTTGTATCACCATCTCCTTTAAAACGTCTATACATACTTTTCTTCATATACAAGAGCATTTATTACAATCATAATCGGAAAATGTTCTCCAACTTTGGCTATAGCAGGAGACCTACCACAATCACTACTTATAAACGCAAGCGGAATGATCCTCTACCAGCGACCTTAAGTGATGACGATTCCGATCTAGACGAACCAATTCTTTCTACTAACACTATTACTCGATCGTCACCTAGTGTTAAACTGGGAAATAATATTAGCTACGATACTTTTAGTACTGCTACTAGTATACAGCATCCAATATCAACTTTTCTGGATAAACAGCTTGAGATAAACAAACGAAATATTACTTTTGAAGAAGAGCTACCACCACAGCAGCAACAGCTGGAAATAACGCAAGCGCTACAGCCCCAGCAGTCAATTAATATAGCATTATCGTCACCAACTATTCAACCAGTAGTTCAATCTTCTTCAGTAGCAGAATATCAAGAACGATCGACTTCGTCATTTTCTGCCCCAACTATTGAAAATAACAGTAGTACCTTGGATATGGCTTCTGTGAATCTCCTCGAAACTTCTCAACACGTACAACAACAATATCAACTATTTGATACATCGTTTCAAATTCCCTCACAATCTTTACCATCAATATTAGATACACCGTTCGATTGGATGACGTTGGGCAGTACGTTTGGACAAAACGTAGCAGCACTGCCATCTGCACCTGATCCTCTTTCGCTACTACAACCACAGGCACAGCAACAGCAACAACAGCAAGAGTTCAGACCAGCTAGCAATAACGGATCAGCTATTAGTACTATTGCACCAATGCCAATAGGCTGTAATGATTCTTTTATTCCCATTCAACCAACACCACAGTCTGTAGTCGATATCGATACATTAAGTAACATCACCATCAACAACATCTATACAAATAAAGAAAATAATGTAACATCGAATGTCCATTTATCGCTAGAGCCATCTTTTTCTTCCTCTCCCTCCTCCTCCCCCTCCTCATTTGACATATTTAAAATACCAGAAATACCAACCCCGTCTATTTCACCTCGTTTTGTTGAAAAACAATCGTCTCAAAGCAACAGTAATACTCCATTTGATGTTTTTGATTTTCCTTTAGAAAATAATGTTCCGAAGGTAACGAAAAAATACCAATCGCCTACAAAGCAACCACTCATAATAGCAACACCAGCAGCGACATCTGCAGCACCAGAAACGGTAAAAAAGAACGCTAATCAAACGCAATTTGATATTTTTGATTTTCCTGAAGATGATGATACCAATATTTTAGAACTTAAAATGATATCTACTCCACCTCCATCTTTGTCTTCTTCTTCTTTTCCAGCTAAAAACAATAATGAACGTGATAAGAACCCACTGAAAAGAAATGTATCTCAAGCTAATAGCGCATATACAATCCCTAAAGAACCACTACGACCAAGACAGCATCAACATCAACAAAAACGGAAACCACTCTCATTGAAAAAATCTAAAAGCGATACACCATCATCATCAGGAAGGCGTGTCCGTTTTGCACCAGAAATCCTTATCAGCACCTTCTACCGAACATCATTGGATCGATCTCAGCCTTTTTCTGCACCCACTTTTTCTGAAGAAACAGTGAAGGAAACAGAAGAATGCTCATTTTCAGTACCATCATCACAACAACAACAACAACAACAACTACCAATAAAACGAAAACGAAATTTGGTTTCCAAGTTACGAGGAGCAACAGGTGCTGTATCAATGCAATCATCAAATTGTCCATCACTGCGAAAGTATAATTTCGACGATGATGAGGATGAGGATGATAGAGGAGGAGAAGAAGAAACCATGGTAGAAACAACAAAAATGATGGACGAAGATGACGAAGAATATCGTCAGCGAATGCAACGTGAATTGGTGGCTATTATGCAAAATGAATTTGGACAGGAGGATGAACAAGAAAAAGAAGGAAATCAAGGACAAGAGAATATTTCTTCAAGACCTCAATACCAACCAAAGAATCCCATGAATGTCCGAGTTACTTATAAAAGTAGTAAAAGACATCACCATTTACAACAAGATGGTGAAAGGCAACAAGGTCAAGATCGAGAAATGATCGAGTTGGACAACTTGTTGGATAAATTACGTGCAGGAGGCACAGACTTGTAAATAATAAAAAAATATAATCACATGTTCATAGTTTAATTAAATAAGGCTATTATTATTATTATTATTATTATTATTGTTATTCTTTATTTATTGATAGTTTTATATAAAACAGTTCGTATTTTTGGCGCTTTAACCCCCAGTTAATAATTTATTTAATCACATTGCTCTTAATTTATTTATTTGCATCCGTCAGAATAGATGCACTTTTTTGATTTCCCCCTCGCCGCCTGATAACCCGATCATGGTTTCTCTTAAAACCACGGCTTCAGGGAACTGACGTTTATTTTATGTGATAATTTGGTTAACAAAGCCACTATTACTTTGATTTACCAGCTGTGATTGAGTAATTCAGTAAACTTATTAAATAATACAATTACAATAACTATTTATCATAGCTACCATATATATAATAAGAAGATTCAATTAATACTAAATTTTTGCATACAAAATAAAAATAAAGTGACTATATATGCATATATACATGCAATGATAGTTCAATTAACCCGATAATAATAACACTTTATATATCCACAAAAATAGTAAATTAAATGATGAACTTATGTAACATTATCATAAAGAGAAAAAGAGGGGTATAATACAGATATACTATAACAATTACTACGCTATTATGTTGCTAAGCTATCTGTCATAACTCTTTGCTTCTTTTTTTTTCTTCTCCTAAATTCAACATGAGTGATTTGATCATATACATCTTCACCACAATCAAGAACTACTTGTACTTCTTCATATGGCATTACCATAGTATAGCTCCATTCTTTGGCGTTTGAATCCATTTTTTCTAATAAACGATCCACGCAAGCTTTCCCTGGGTAATCCGATGAAGAATCGAACACAAAATAAATATCTAATCTTTCCATCAATTTCCTGTCGCTATTTTTCTTCTTCTTTTGCTCATGATTCCGAATATCAAGAAACCGTTCCACATCCGCCAATGCCAAAAAATCATATTGAAACGCCTCGATTGTTAAATATTCTAACACTTGTAATTGTGTTCCCATACACTCTAATACTTCCGGTGTCAATGCAAACCCAGATTGTTCTATAGTAATCCCGCGTAACTGTCCAGCCAGACGATTAAGAAATCTAATCATACCATCCGTTGTAATCCCTTGACAATTATCCAACAATATGTTTTGTAAATGTGGACACGAAGATGCAATAGCGTCAAGTACAGTATCCACAATAGTATCCAATTGATGCAATCCAATATGCGTCAAGTTGGGTACAGAACCATGTTCAAATATGGATCGTAGACCGGATACACTTGAAACATCCCAAGGAGATGATCCTTTGAGTGTAAGATATTTTAATGAAGGAAATATTAATTCGGAAATATGCGATAAGACATTGTCATTGACGCTGCCTGATTTTCCAAGATCCAATGATATAAGCTGGTTGTTAAATTTTTCAACAAGTGGTAATAAAATGATAGATGATGCTTCACTATGAGCAATCTCTTCTTGAAATACAATATACTGTAACCCTTTCAGTTCCTGTTTTTCTTGTTGTGAGCCCATCACCGTTGAATTTTTAGGGTCGTCGGTATAACTGATTCGTTTTCCACTCATAAAAGTTCTTGGACTACTTTCATCGATATCATCTAATTGATCCGTGTGTATATATAAAATAAAAGCTTCGAGTTCTGGACAATATTTCTGTATTGACTCGGGTAAAGATCGACCCAATCCTGGATTATTCATATGTAAACACAAACGTCGTAGTTTTGGTGTTGCTTTCAGAAAAGGTTGTATATCAAAATCAGCAGTGTAGAAACGAAGCGATGCGTCAGATAAAGTTTGATGTTTAAACCCTGCTAATTCATGGGCCCACTTTACATTATATATGGACCCTCTAAAATCAAGTTTAACAAGGTTCGGGCACCTTTGTAATATGATATCAGGTCGTACACCGTCTGAATCCATTTCTAAAAGTCCACCGATTGTGATATGTGTCAAAGATTTCCCGCATACATCAGCGAGTTTTATAAATTCTTCTTTCATAAAACATCGTCCAAATATATCCACTAATGAAAGTAGCATAGTGACATATATATAAATCCAAACAAAGTCAACATAGAAAGTGCATATTTTTATATCCAGAAACATAATTATAAAGAAAAAAAGTGCTAAACTACCTTCAGTGATTGCATGAAAAGCTTGTTCTTGGATAAAAGAAATGGCATTCTTTATGTTAGCCTCATTACCACAACCATGATGGATAGATATACGTTTCACTGTTCGACTCTTCATAAAAGATTTATATGGAACCATATCTGGAAAAATGTATCGATTGGGTTTTGTAGATAGGCAATACCAAAAAGGTTCCCAGTTAAAAACCATACGTCGCCAACTTTTACAAACCCCTGCCAACTGCCAACATTCAGGTAATGAAAAGTACTGGAGTATTTCCCCTTGAAGCTCGGGAGCTAAAGTCGGCATTGTTTTGACAATGAATGTCATTATAGGTCTTCATTAAAAATGGTTTTGGAGAGGGTTAATTTAAAAAAAAGAAGGAGAAGAAAAAAAGTCGTTTTTGATACAGAAAAAAAGAGTGTGTGAAAAAAAAACAATGGACGTCAAATAAAATTAGTGGGTAAATGCTGCATTATGATTCATTCCATTCTGGACTTTTTAAATCAGGTCGACACATTATTGGATAACAAAAATCCATCATTTTTAAATATGTATATGAATATAACCATTATCTGATTTTTTCTTTTTTACTGCTAAATTATATACAGTAATAATTTTTTTTTTATTTTGATTAATATATTAAGAAATTATTAATTATTATTTTATATATGATATCATTATGCATAAAAGCACTCCAACGAAACATTGATGACACAACAAATGGTATAAATACCAATCATCCAAAAACCTAAATTCTCATTTATACAATACCCATTGAGGTTAACAACAATGAGTGTACTTAATAACACAGCAATAAGTCCTGCTGAAGAAACAAGGATTGTTGGAGCAATATCTAATTCAAATGGCTGTCCAGTTTTGAAAATTTGATAAGATGATGAAATACCAACGCCGAGTACCATATCTGGTGAAGTGAATTCGTGTTAGTTTCTAATATATTTTTTATATATTCTGCTATTAAATAATAATAAAAAAAAATGAAAAAAAAAACCTACTCAAAAGAGGACCAGCATAGCATGCGGAAATAGCCATGGTTGGGAAACCCATCTGTACAATTCAAATACATTTTGTTTTTGTTAGTTTTCTAAAGTTCCCATTTTTTGATATTATTGTACAAAACGAATTTATAAAGAAAGAAAAAAACTAACCTTTGCGATAGCAGTATTTGCGACAAGATCACCAATACTATTACCCTATTATATATAAACATTAGCATAATTTTTAAATTAGTTAAAAGAAAACAAAATCATATTAAGAGAGAAATGGAGAAAAAAGAAAACGAAAGCTTACCAAAGCAAAAACAGTCAAACCCATGATTGCATCACTTATATTAAAGATCATTCCAATAGCCTTGAGCAATCCAACCATGTTATTTGCAAGTAAGAAAATCCAATTGAGTGCCACAAAAAAACCAACAAAAGATAGCATCCAGCGCCACTTGGGTGGTTTATCAGCACTTGTATTAGCCATGATAAGAACAGCAATCATGCAACCAGCAGTGAATCCAAATACAAGATGCCATGGCTCTATAAAGTTATTAACTATTTCCATAAAAAGAATATTATTAGTGATCTTATTTATTGACCTTTCATTGTAACATATAATATTAATAATAACTTACTGGCCATATTAAATGCAAGAAAAGTCGAACCAAAAATAGCTTGCAGAGCTAATAGCCACCTGCACCACTCATTTTGCTGATAGTTATCCTGAGTATCCATTATGGAAATCATATCATCTGACAAAATCATACTATCATTTTCAAATGCTGATGCCACGCTTAAATAATTTTTTGAGCAATTAACAGCATTTCCACCACCACCGGCGGCGCAACTATCCGGACTTAATAATGACATATCATCTTCATAAGCACCACCCCCACTCATAGGATGATTATGTTGGATATTATTATCATCCAATACCTCAATGCCATCTACTTTGACATCTTCAGGTTCAGCCACAGGTAACGTTAACGTGAAAACCAGCACGAGAGGAACGGCCACAAAAGAGCTGAGTTTAGCAAGGAATGACTTGTCACACCAATCTTGCATGGTAGGAAACAATGTTTGTCCTACACTGTCAACGACACTCACAACATAAGTAAATACTTGATAAGATGCTGCAGGTGGAGCAAACTGTGCTTCTAATGTACGTTGAACAAATGGATATTCACTACTAGTAATGTTGTTATTATTATTACTATTGTCGGCATTGGATAAAATAATGGAAATAGCATGAGGATCATTCTGATGACTATTAGTATTATACATGGATGGCGAAGGAGTCACGGCAGGACTTTGACGTGCAGATACAAAAACGTCATCTTCAGTGTTGGCAATACTTGGGCTGCGTGGAACAACAAGACTATTACCCCTGCTTCGATTCCTTCTTAGTGAACGAGGGGTTGTATAAATAGAATTGATTGGTGAGGTGCAGCTGAACTGTCTCCGTGGAATGTTACTATTGTTATTATAATTATAATAGTTCATGTCATCCTGTCGTTCTTGATATTCCTGCTGGTTGTTATAGTATTCTAATTGTTGTTGCTGCTGTCGTTGGTCAAAAGTCATCGCGGTAGCTGACATAAGGTTATTAGGTGGTGCTAATCTAATTTCGGGTATCATGAATTCATGGTTTTGATCATTGGTATGCTCTTGATTATGCTGATGAGAAAAAGGGAAATTTTCTTCTTGTCGTTGACTATTTGTGGCGGTTGTAGTAGTAATTTCAAGGGGTAATTGATTATGTTGATTGGCAGATAAATAGGTAAAATAATCTTCTGCCAATCCCGTACTACTGTTGGTACTATCAGGTGTAGTAACAGTAGTTTGTTGACCTTGTTGCTGTCGACTATGATGGTGTTGCTGATTAGGATAATAATGGTTATTATTATTACTATTGTACCTAGGCCCTCGATTAACTGCAGATGATGTTGCTGTTAGTAGCTGGTCAGTGACTGTAGATGCACGCGGACGGCCCCCTGCTACTACGCCTGTGGCGTTATTATAGTTCCTATTGTTATTGGCACTATTAAGCTGAGGAGATCTAATATATTGAGAGGGAGACGGTGATCGCTTCCAATGAGGCATTGAAATTTGTCGACGTCGAATATTATTGTTGCTATTGGCAGATTCTGGCTGATTCATATAATGAGTACTGTTGACACGACGTATGGCGCTGACATGTTGTTGAAACTATAATAATAAAATAATTATTGGATGAGTTTAAAATGAACCTTCTTATAACAATAACACTTATAATGGTACTTTATATGCATAAGGGAGCAAAAAAGGGGGAAGCATAGATTCTTCTTTTTTTTTCCTTGTGATGATAAAATTATGAGTATTATATCCTCAATTCATTTTACCTCAATGGCGCCAAACAATGATGTTCTAATACCAACACGAGGAGTCATTGGGTAACGAACAAGTCGTGAGGATATGGATCCACTTGTACTTGTAGTTCGTGGAATATTATTGATTGATCCAGTTTCCATACGAAACGAATGACGTGAAGGTGATCTGGCTGTCATAGGACGAATAATGTGCCCCAAACGATTTTCGTATATAGACATACCACCTGGTGTCTCAAATCCATAAGTAGGGATAGATAGTCTTGGTGGTTTAGACTGCTTTGAGGTTGTTATTCCTGCTAATCAAATAAAGAAAGATGACGGGTAGTAATAATAAAAAGGGGGGAATCAAATATAAAAAAAAAAGATCAGATCACAAGTACATAAATACATACATTACATATCCATTGATATACACCAGATAATGACTATCAATTAATGATAGTTTATAAAAAAAATTCTATACTTCAAGGATCACCGTAGAAATTTGATAATAATAAATGATAATACTTGCCTCCAGAACCCCCCAATAGCCGTGTTGTTTCGTCAATTAACTCCTCAGTGACAGACTTAACTTCATATTTTGTATTCGAACTTGTCCCCTGAAAATTAACAGAGCTCAACATCACAACAGCGACATAAATTAGGTAATATGCAACGAGACCAATTCCATGATACCAATAAATCCTTTGATGATAAACAATCCATGTCATCATTATGACAGCTCCTGCTAAAAAGGTTGCATCTCTCATAAATGTAATTCGTTCTGATCTAAAAGGTCTTATGATTCCCATTGATCCAGATACAATAGCAACAATAAAAAATGCTGCTCCAATAAGTTCCCCAATTGCCAGAGATCCTGATCCAGAATTCATTGCACTATGATAAATTTGATACATTTTAATTTCTAAGCCTTGTTTTTTTTATCTTTTGTTTGTTTTTCTTTTGCTAACCCGATTTACCTGAAAGTACTAAACAGATCCGGACTTCCGTTACCAAATGCTAGAACAGTTACACCAGCCTAAGTTTAAAAAAACAAAATGATAACATGAACACACAAAAAGAAAAGTCCGCTTGTCAGATTCATCCTAATAGTGATAATAATTCCCGTTTAAACGATTTATGGAATTCTTTTTTTACCATGCTTTCTGAAAGTTGGAGTTTAGATGAAATTGTTTGTAAATTTGGACCTGAATATAAAAGAAGAGTATTCACATCAATGATTTTGTTAGTGGTTAATTGTTGATGACTATCAGTATATGATAACATTATGTAATTACTATTATTATGGATTATTAAATATTACTAATAGCTACTTACAAAAGAAATCGGAAGCAACAATGCTTACAGCACCAAAGAATAACATTAATATGATGCCCTACAATATCATTACATAAGATGAATAAATGGATGAAATATTGTAGTTCAATATATCAATTATTGTTTCCCCCCCCCAAAAAAAAAAAAAAAAAAAAAAAACAAGAATAGAATCCACGAGTTAATAAGCAAGAAAATTAAAAAAGGAAAAACATAGTGGATGTGATTAAAATCAAAAAAAAAAAAAAAAAAGAGTTGTTCATTTACCATAACCGAAACTGTGATCGGTTTCCATAAGGGAGAACAATAATATAACTTGAGATACATCCCACTGAATCCGTGACATGCTAACTCAACAAACGCGCACTGGTCTTCATATTCTTCAATATTCATACATGGCTAAAAAATATAATATATAAATATATATGGATGAAAAAGGAAAATAATACAGTGAGTTTCTTTTTCTTTTTTTGTTCATTTCGAATGAACCGTAATGAATTGTGTCATTTGCAAAATTACACAATGTTATAGTAAGTTTGTTTAAGATCTTGCCTATACTCTTTTTATTATTATTTACCGGTGTATGATGGTGGTTACGATCTAGTGTAACGACAAGCTCGTCTGTTGTTGTTGTTGTGTTACGAGCAGTTGAAGTATTTGATACAAGTGTATTTGTTGTTGTTACTGTATCAGCTTTTCCAATTACAACAAAAAAATATGAAAGGAATAATCCGATTAATAATATTCGACAAGTACGACGACACATAGCATGAATGATCCGAGAAAAAAAAAGTGAAAGAGAAAGAGAATTCCGACACACCATCCCTTTGAATAGCTGCATATATAGTTTTATATATATATATGGAAAGGAGAAGGAGGGCGTAAAAAAAGGTATAGAGGAAATAATCTAATGTTTAATAAAATTATTATATGTATATCAACACTCCCTGGAAATATATGAATGAAAGAAAAAAGAACAGAGAGAAAAAAAAAAGAAAGGGATATGCGATTTGAAAAGAAGGAGAAGGAGAAAGATAATTATTATGTTTATGAGTTATAAGAAGTATATCCGAAGCATGTATGCAATTTTTATTTTTTCCTTTTTTGACTAAAAAAATCAAAAAAAGGCTGCATCTCGTGACTCGAAAAAAAAGCAATAATAATAATAATAATAATAATAATCAATATAAATAAATACCATAGTTCGCCCAAACCTTCTTTCTTTTTTTTTTGGGGGGGGGGGGGAAGAGGATGCTCATGCGGTCCAACAACAAAAATAACTGCCCTTTCTGATTTTAATTTTATTACATTATAATAAATCTCAAGGACGAAAAAGTTGAGTTGCTTAGACCAATATTTTTTGTATGTGCGTCTTATTTCTATTTTTAATTTTAATTATTGTTTCAGTATATTCATGAAAAAACCATGGTAACTAAAAATTATTGCTAATGGTTCCATGTGCATTTCATATTATAATTCAAAATATGGACTAAAAGACACCTTCTTTTTAACCATGTGCTAATAAATAATAATGTTTATACAAATTCGTTATGAGTAAACAACTATAATTATATAGTTACATTTTGTCACGATGAAATATTTATATTCCCTTTCTATGAGAATAACGTTTAAAGTAAATATAGCGAAATATTATCTCAAAACAGACTATACATCATTGACAAGGTGCATACACATACAGAAAAATTCATCTTTATCTTTATTGTTACGTAACGATAACGATAAAAAGTATGCTGCTACGAAGCAAAACAAATAAAAAATGAAAAGGAAAAAGAAAAAGAAACAATCATTTAAGCACACAGACACACTTTCTTAAATACTATGGTCTGTAAAGATAAGAATTTGTAGGATAATAATAAAAGGAGGATAATTGGTATTCTTCCCCTGTATTATGTTCCTTCTCTCAGATACACAAAAACACTATCTTTTGCTGACTTGAAAATTCTACTATTATCGCTTTTCCTTTTCTGCACGAGGTATGTGAAAAAATCAACAACAGTGCTGATTTTGCTGCAGCTGCTAACTGCAAGCACACAACCATATGAAAAAGATGATGGTATTCATATATGTGCGGAATATAATAAGACATCCCTACTTTTCTTTCTTTATATAATCCTTTTCTTTCTTTTTTTTTCTTATTTTTTTAATTGGAAGTTGATGAACAATAGAATGAAATGTGTTATTTCGCTTAATGCTATAATTTTATTTTTATTAATTAATGTAACTCATGCTCAACAACAAGAAGATCAAAATACAGCACCGGATATAGTCGATGTAACATTATCCCCAGCAAATAGTATATCTAGTGGTGGTACTTCTAATACTATTTTTGATGATAACGATAGTCTAAATAATTCTGCAACTACTTCTGCAAATGAGAGCAACCCTCATTCATCACCTGCCGGTAGGTTTATTTACAGTTTAACACATTATGCTGCTTTTTTCTTTATACATTTAATAAATATAGCATATAAACTATTATATGGTGCAAATACCCATATTCCTACTCTTTTTTTCAAAGCTATTACTACATGTCATTGTTGTTTTTAGTTTATTGCTATTGGAAGTAGTAGTAGTAGTACGTTTTGCTTACACACACCAAAATACATATTAACACACAATCAATTTTCTATATTATCTTTTCCTCCTTTTTTTTCTTAAACCTTCTTTTTTTCTTCTCCTTAGAAAATTTTAACATGAACAAATTCATTATTCTTACTCGTTTTATATATATATAGTGGGTTTGCCGATTGATAGTCGATGGTCTATTCTTCAATTAAGCGACGCTGATCGAGATGCAGTATGCAAGCAGCAAGTAGACTTTTGTGCAGTAATGTTATTTTTTTTTGTTTTTGTTTTCGTTTACAATTCAAAACTGACAAAATTTTTAACAACTTTATAAATTTAGAACGAATGTGGAGGATCTAATATAACGTCTTCAAAGTAAACAATCTGCTAATAGTTTAATCCATTATTATTTATTTTATATAGCAATAGTAAATCTTTATCGCACGTAATTGTGCACAAACAATTATGCAAAAAGAAGAGGAAATAATTCTGACACATTTAAATGATTTTATAGTTTTTGTAATCAAACAACAATGGCATGGAATTGTAGCTGTCGGGTAATAGGCAATATTTGTCACATTTATTTATGCCGAATATATATTCTTATTACTATTATTAATTCTGTGATTCATTTTTTTTTCTTTTCTTAGAATAAAGTTCCAGACTCACCACCATATCAATGGCCAGTTACTTTAGCTGAATGTACTGGTAGAGAACAAAAATGTCAAGCTAAGTGCACTAATCAATCTACTCAACAATTATGTATTGAAGGTTGTGCAAAGTATTTTCGATGTAATCGACCTGGAGGACCACAAAGTCAACTTCAAGTCATGGATCCTAATATGACACCCAAATATGATGATCCAACATCTAATGCAACAGTATTGACTTGCTTATCATACGATAATAATGTTTTTTTATTATCGCCATTTCTATTAGCAATTTTTGTTGCTGTTGTTATGTGTGTGTAGCTCGTGATAATATCTCACCAGAACCTTCTTGTTATTTATTGTGTAATGAAGAATATGAAAAAATATTGTAACGATACATAGGATTTGATTTCAAGGAAACAAGAAAGGAGAATAAGCAATATTAGAAGCGCGATATAATTCACGTTATATATCACCTTATATCATATCATTTTATTTTTATTATATATTTAACACCATCTATCTATTGTTATCATTTTTCCATACTAAACAGTTACTAAATACAATTGATATAATAACAGAAGATTAAATCTATCAATCGTTATAATTCCTTCTTAACTCTCCAGTCATAAACTGATATTTTTGGGTTTGTTGATTGATGAGAAGTCGCAGTCAATAAATAAATTTGCTTCATATTTTAGTTTTTACAATGATAAAATGATGATACCGAATTTTTGTTTTATAGTACCATGTTTTTCTTCTATCATTAGTTTGATGTTAAAATTCCCTGTATTGAATTTTTTATTTGGCTTTAGGACATATAAATATATCAAGAAATATTACCAGAATTTTAACAACAGCAATCTATCAAGGTCTCACTTTTGAAAATAAGGCAATCTCTTTATATCTTTCCTAGCAATTGGTGAATGAACTTCAATCCAAGGGAGTTATAATGCAGTTAAACAAAGATGTAATGACCAGGACATTTTCAATTTCAATATTTCAAATCCCGCTTATCTGTACGGACCGATAAATGCCGCTTGTCAAATGGTGTCTCAATATTATATTACTGCTTTGTATGAATTCTTGGGCTGAATAGTTTGTGTTATTGCTTTACTATATAGTCTAATTAGAAATATTGAAGCATATTCTGGTAGCCTGTGTACACCCAAGTTGAGGTCCAATATAATTGAGTATTTTATATCCCCTAATTTATCACTGCAAGATAAACAGTACTTTTTAAGTTTTTGGTAAGCCGTATAATATATATATAGAGAAAGGGAAGAAGGTAGAATCTCACTACATCCAGGAAATACGTCAACACAACTTCTCAAAATGAACTAAAAAATAATGCTAATAAATAATATGTATATATATATATATATATATATATAATAAGACATTTTAAGCAGATATTTCAAATGTCTTTATTCTCCATATTAAAGCAATTACATTAATGCGTTGAAAGCCTAATATCAGTGTCAAGACAGATTTGCAGACAAGCTCAAATCGCAGCTTTTACTGTATCAGTACTTATGCGTGCTATAAGCTTTTGATACCATTCTTCGTACTTTTATTGATAAGATCTTAGTCTTGCCCAAATGCAACAAATGGGTTCTCATTAAATGACCGAAGTAGTGGTAATAATGAATTTTACAATAAAACCAGATCTCAAAAGAAACATCGGGGAAAAAATGCACAGAGGCCCAAAATCTAGGACTACCAAGACAAACTTTTCGCAGCACCCAATAAATATAATTGTAATAGAAAAAAATAATGATAATTCCCTATTTGGAAAGTATCAAAAGAATGTTTCTTTTTTTGTCACTGATTCATTTTTTTAAACAAAAAGAAGAGTAGCTGATAATTTGACCTTTAAAAACAGATTTGTAAATAAACCATCTCCTATTTGTTCATGTCGATAAATATATAAAGAAAAGGGGAGAGTCTTTATTAATTCTTTAAGCAAGTAGCAGCACATCTTATCGTAATATCCAATGTATAGAAATATACATCTCCTTTTGCCCAGCTTCCATTTTAAGCTGTCGAAATAGTCAATTGTTGGTAGAAGAATAAACAGTAACAAAAACCTTCTTTTTTTTTTCTGACCCTTTTTCCTTTTAAAAGTAAACAAAGGCATTAACAGTAATATTTACTCAAGAATATAATAGAAAATGATGCGAGTTCAAATGAGCTATTACTACAAGCAGCATACTTTTTTGATTTATTATTATTTATATCGGTTCTTTTGTTTTTCTTCTCGCAAGGACTCTTCTGTTACAATATGGTCTAAATTATATTATAATATAACTATTACTTTATTTTAATAATACTAAACGAATTGCCTTGTACTTTTCTCTTTCTCCCCTTATTTTTCATCATTCTTGTTCCCCCTGTATTGTCTTCAATCGCCACGTTTTTTTTTTCTAATAACCTCCTGCGTATTATTTTTCACTATTGACAAAAATTTGAATACTAATCATAAGGAAAATCCTTAGTCAAGACAGCAATACTTCATTATTTCTTATACCAATCTCCTAGGTAAAAGGTATAAAAAAAGCAAAATTAATTGCAGAATTTTTTTTTACGCGACGACAGTTAAGAAACCATGGCAATTTATACTACAATCATGAAAGTAGTAATAGTAGTATTATATTTTCAACCCCTTTAAAACAGTAAAACTATTATATAACATATAATATGTTAAGGTCTGGCTTGGTTATTTCATAAAATTCTATCATTACAAAAGCCCAAAATAAAAATAAAAAATAATGTTATTTGTTGCTGTAGAAATTTTTTATACAGGATTGCATAGTAAAAGAATGATCTCTTTTCACTCAAAAAAAAAAAAAACTTTAGATATTCTTCATTCGTATTATGCACATCATTAAAAGATCCACTGTACATGACAGGTGCAACAAACGTGATTAATGTATGTGTAGTGTAAAATGGTCATCAGGGTTTTTTATGTTACACGACGTAAGATCAAACAAGAAATTATAATAAAAAGAATAACAAATAATAAAAAAGGGGGCAGGAAATAGAAAGAAGTTCTATTAGTTGTAGTGTATATAGAAAATAATGATTGTAAAAACTAATAATGGTAGTATAATAAATTTATGTGTAGTATATAATAAAAATGAAATTATAGAGTGAAAATGATGTGTTTATGATGCAAGTACGAAATATATATAATATGTAAAAGATAAAAGTAGCAACAAAGTTATTAATATTATGTGTCAGGAAGAAATTATTAGTAGTAATACGTATTTTATGCGAGAAGAAAGGAAAGGTAAAGAAATAAAACGAGGCAGACCGTGGCAAAAAAAAAAGGTATTAATTATTTTTTAACTAATAACACAACAAACACATTCTTCTTCTTCGACCATACGGCGATTTGTTATTGCTGTTGTCCCTGTTGTTGATGGAAGCTGTATATTTCGATGTTGTTGAGAAGGTCGACGAATATTATGATCCGAAGCATGCAATACATAATCATTAATATCTTCGGGAAGCACTATATCATTATTGCTGAGATTATTATTATTAGAGGAAGAGGTATTATTATTATAACGGCTTCTCGATGCTTGTTGCTGAAGTAACGCATTTGGTGATGGTGGTAAAATAGCAGTAGTGCTGTCAACCAAAATTAATGTGTTTAGGCTACAGTTACTTTCGCTCTTACGTAACGACGGGTTACGATAAAGACCGTAATGAATGTCACCTGCTGTCATTGTACCAAGGAATGGATCTGCAATGGCGGCCATATTACCAAAAGCTTGATCGTCACTGATCTCAACTCGTGTTCGTCGTTCATAAGCACGATCTAATATTTCAAGGTGGCGACTTGAAAGGCGTTTATGGTCCATACCATCTGTTGAATACCAATATGATGCCATTATTGTTGCTATTATATTTTGGGTATATATATATAATTACTGAGGTTGGTTTATTTAATTTTGTTGCTGAATTAAGAAAAGAAAAAAAAAATGATAATAAAGATAACCCTTATAATTGAAAATCCAGAAAAGCAATGGTAGATAAAAAATGGGAAAAAAGTGAAAGAAGAAAGAAGAACAAAGGATTTAGGTTACTTTATCTTATCGAGTAAAAAAAATGAGTAAATAGAAAGAATTAGGGAGAGAGACTGATATATACTTTTATTTTCTTTATCTTGTAAATGATTCTTTTTGGTCCTTTGAGGCACATGCGCACACACACATACGCAGGTACGCACAATAAACTATTTTACTCTTCTACATTCGATTAAATTGCTTTTTTTTTAAAATAATGTTATTAACCAAATAATAAACTCTATTAGTAATATCACTATGTTGAAAGGTAAGAATACACAATAATGAAAAGGAAAAGGAAAAAAAAAAACAGGCCAAAATATTCTTTATTTATATCCCCACTATCAATAACAACAGTACTACTAGTGACATTTATTTGTCATTATGATATTGCTGAAAAAAGTACTTTATAGGCATTATCTCATTTTTATGGATCATGGAGAAGATAACTATATACATATGAGGGGTTAAGTGATAAAGAAAACCGATTTTCATAACAAGCAGCATCAAGTAACAACAAAATTTTAGCTTTTTGTTGGCGCATAATATTCATCATCATTGATAATAATAATATAAACTTGAACAATAAATCACCTTACTCCTATTGACTGATCGCAGCTTTTTTTAGCTCCATGTGGCTAGCATTTTTATATTATTGACGCTTCTCAAAACCCATTCATGCTACTGCTGCTGTTGTTTTTATTTAAAAAAAGATTTTCCTTTTATTATACATGTGGGACGTCCATCATTTTCTTTTATGGCTATTGACTGAACTCTTGCTCACAGGACATTTACTGTTTATCATTCCTGACTTGACAATAAGAATAAAAAAAACAAATTGCTTGTGCGTTTGCTTTATCTCCTTCTGGTTTTAGCCTTTTTTTTTGATGTTTTTTCTGTCTTATTACATACAAACTATACAAGAAAAAAAATTGGGAAAATCCCATTCTTTCCATGTGGAAAAGTTGTGTAACTTTTCTTCCTTTCAACCCCTTGGTTATACAAAAACTAAAATCTTATTTATAGATTTGATGCATTTCTATGATAATGATAAATTATATATTTATGTACCAAGACGCCAGCGAGTACATCTAGTGTATGTCTTTACAGTCAGTAAACGTATGTTTTAAAGAAACAATAATACTATTTTACATATCTTTGACTATCTTTAACTAAAAGATAATAAATATTAGCTTTTTTCTTTATTATTTACTGTTAAATCATTATACCTTTCCTCCCTTCTTGATGTCTACTGTATGATATGAATATTTGAGGGATAATTTTACGCGTAATAATAAGTCACTTGGTAATTAAAAAAGATAACAAGGGGTGGGAATACCATTTAATAAGGTAATATGGCTCCTTTTGTTGAAGAGTAAAAAGGAAACAACCCATATTTTGTATCACTTTTATCTATTCTTTTCTACCTACTCTAAACCGTACCTCCTTCATCATCTTGTTCTTCTTGTTTCTTTCTCCTTTTATGAATAAAAAGTCGAACATAGAAACGGGCCTCGCCACCTACTAATGATTAACAACACCAACACTACCATACTCTCAAGAATAACAATCACGTTGTGCATTCCTCTCGTGGGTTTTTATTTATATATAAACATATCTGAAGATCATTTTTTAGCGTGGTAGCCACGTAAATACGAGGAAATAAGATTTTTCAAATAGTTCCTTTTCCTCAAGTACTTTGTATCTCCCTTTTCTTTTTTGTCTATTGTATCCCTATATAAAATAACTAGCAATCATAAAAATGATTTGATTTGACAAATGATGGACAGTTGAGAAGCTCATACTTTTGTTTTATTGATCTTTTTTTTACATCTAATCCTTTTTAGCACCTCTACAGTTATACTAAATCTAAAAAAAAAAAAAAGTAACAGTCCTTTTCTTCTCTTCAAAACTTTATTCTATATTATAATAATGTGATCGACAAAAGCAAAAGACCCTTTTATTGTACTCTTTTATTGGACCCTTATCTATAAAAATGCAACATACAATTTATAGAGTTTGGTTTTCCACCGTCTTTTTTTGATATTCATATGAAAATAATAGGTCCAATTTTAATTATAAATCAATAAGGATGATTAATATCTATTACAGAAAATATCTACTAATATTTACAGATATTTTTTTTAAAAAATCCATGGTTTAAAACATCTTATTATTCCTGTATCCAGGGTTGTAAACAGTAAACAGAAAAATTTAATTCAAATCAAATCATAACGCTTTTCTTACTCTTATTGTTCTGTGTTCATCTTTTTTTGTATACTGTGTCTCCAATTATTAAGAATAATTTAACCTTTATCATTATCTTAACATTAATAAATAATAACAATAGATAATTGTATTAATAGTATTAATAATAATACTAGATTATACGTCTATACAAATTTCACTACATTCTAATGTACCCAAGTTGACAAGTACAATAGAGCCTGTTTCTGAGAATGAAGGTACCATAACAACCCTTGTTTTTTGACCTTCTGGACCTATTAAGTTAATATCCACATAAATACTCATTAGTATCTTATTTATTCCATCTACTCTTCCAATCAATAACATTTGAAAAAGAAGTATCATTTATGCACGAAGGAAAACAAAAGACGGAGAAAGATGAGGGTTGAGGAAAGGGAGAGAAAGAACATAATTATGTTTTCAAGGTTTACCTTCAATTATACTTTGTTCAAATTGTGGTTGATTCCCTATGAAATAAACATGTGGGCTTTTTTCTACTATAAATGGATCATTCTCCTGGAATGGATAACACCCTATATTACATATAAATACAAAGGATATAGTCTTTAAGTACCAACTTTTTTTTCCTCTAGTATCTAAAGATGATGTAAGAAAATAACATACATAGGGTATCTGGTGCAGAAGGTGCGATATGTCTCCAGAACAAACACCTTTCTGCCATTACAATTGGATCATCGAAATCTGTATATTTTAATATATCATCCACATTTTGTCCTGATGTGCCTAAAAATCTATAAATGTATAGAGTTATGAAAAAAAATGTTTGTTTATTATTTGTTTTGACATATTAATGACTTACGTAATATCATCTACTTTGCACCAATATGGATTTGTGACACTATTCAAAGTTCCGGTTTCTTTTCCTTTTGTAAATAAAGATGGATGAAGTGGCTGTTGCGGTAATTGACAATTGACAGGATCTTTGATTCCAGCCATAACATCGACGGGAACACTTCCACATATTTCTTCCAGTAATTCATCAAATTGTGTTAATGGGCCTGAATCGTATTGTGTAGAATCGTATCCATATTTTTTCTACATTTATAAAAAAGAAATATATATATATATATTAGTACCTTTTTATTCTTCTCAAAGTTACACAAATACATATTGCTAAAATTAAACCTCTTATATATGTCTTTACCGTCTTTTGACTATCTTCAATAAGTTGTCTTGTACCAATCGAATTGCCAGCAATTATAAGTCGAGTGATTCTAGAACTAGACTTTTGTATCTAGAATTAGATAATAAAAATTACCCGTTATTAAACATGTTTGTCTTTATATCTTTTTTCTTCTCTCGTTTCATACATACATCTATTGTTCCCAATTCACCAGTCAAGTATTCGGTAAGCAACTGTAATTTTAGATCCGTCGCTGCGTCAGCACCAACATTTAATCCGGATACCAAGGCGACATATTTAGAATCGTCTCTAGTTTGAGGAAGAGGTTGCTGTGGTGCAACACCTGGGTAGCATACTTCTTGGACTTCAAAGGCACCAGTAGATGATTCTTTTCCGAGTAAACCGACAACAGTTCCTAACATCAAATTCTTATTGTAAATACCAAATCAATCTAATTTAACTGTAAACCTTTTTCTTTTTTTTTCAATAATTATAACAACAATGTTTACCAGTAACCCAGAATTCCTTCTCTAATACAGCACCGATCAGCTGGATGCGACCAGATTCATCCTCAATTGAAATTTTATCTTCTGATCCTTTATATTTGCGTGGTACTACTGGTGCCGCTAATGAGGTCTATAGATCGCAAGTTGTTGTTATTGTTGCTGTTAACTAACTATAGAAACAACAATTAGATCAATTCAAAATATTATACAATATACCTCTTGTGTAAGATCCTTCAAGACGTTAGGTTTAAGCTGCATTTCAACATAAATAGTTCCCACCACATAGCAACGCTTCATACCAGCATCAAGTACTTTCGGTACGAATTTCGGCTTATCTAATTATTGATAACCCCCAATTATTAGCATAAATATGTATATCAAGAAAAAATCAGGGAGTACATAATTTGTTGAGCTTATTATTATTTTTTACCAGGTAAATTTCCCCAACGAAGTTCAGCTTGTTGTAATACAGCAGGGCGTAATTTAAGTAAACGAACAAAATATAAACTAGCATATTGTCGATGAAATGATCTCGTTTTGATGATTAAACCGTCAGCGACATCAGGAAGATCGTCATAAGTTGACTCAGCACGCTCTAAAGTTGCACTTGATACAATGTATATATAACCATATGTATAAGAGTGTACTCCCTTTAATTAGAATCACTGAATTGGCAACACTTTATTACAAACCTATTTATATAGGGATATATAACGAACTATGTATATGACTTACGCGTCATGAGAATTACTGGCCATTATTGTTATATAAAGGGGAGAGTAAATGGGGAAAAAAAAAAAGAGAGAGAGAAAAAGAAAAGCGCGAGATAAACGCGAATTTGAGAGGGCGCGTCGCCAACACTTTTTTTTTTTGATTACCCAGATTAGTTTTTTTATAAGTTTCATAAACCTCTTTGTTCGATATAATATCATGCTTTTAAAATCAAATATTATGTATATATATATATATATATACTACAAATATGACTCAAATAATACTTGTCTATATTTAATTATCTGCTAGTACTGCTATTAATACTTAATATCACTACTAAATTATATCGACGTTGAAATATGTTGTGGTCATCATGAGGGCACCTTACGTATGACATCCGCCTACTTGCTATTAAATATATTTTGATAATACATTTGCATGTGCTGTTTATTCTACTACATATGCCTTTTTTTGGTGAGAATGATAATGTGAATACAAATGGATTTCGTAAGCCACCAAAGAAGGAACAACGGTTGTATGTATTATTCTATTTCATTCAGTTTCTACAACTTTATAAAAAGAAAACTCCGTTAATAGAAGCAAAGGGAAGACTTCTTTTAAAAAATAAAAGTGACAACCTTTTTAATTTCTTTTACACATTTACAAAATGGGAAGAAAGCAAACTGCTGCCGATATATTAGACTCTGAATCACCTTCCATTGAACCTGGAACTGAACAACGTTATGCCAGAGTCATTGGTCCTCGAGGAAATCATCAGCATGAAGTAGAATTCACAGACGGCACTCGAACCCTTGTTACTTTACAACCTCGATTTCGTCATTTAGTTTGGGTCAAGCGAGGTGTGTATATAAGATTTTGTACATATGTATATTATATATGAATCATGGCAACAGAATATACTTAACTGACATTTTCTATTGCTTAAGGTCACTATGTAATTGTTGATCCTTCACTCGGTACAACGACTGAAAAAGTAGGTGGAGAAATTATTCATGTGTTATTCCCTAAGCACATCAAAACTTTAGAACAATCAGGTCAATGGTAAGAAATATATATATGTATATATGTGTGTAGATATAAGATATTTTTGCTTATTCAATCGTATATATATATATATATGTATATTAGGCCAGCTGAATTTTCACGGAAAAGGCAAGAAACGCCTGAAAAAGACAACGATGACGATGATAATAGCGATAATGATGATGATCTTTTCGTTAATAATAATCGACCTGTCATGTCAGATACCGAATCATCGTCTAGCGATGAAGAGTAAATGAAGGAATATATATATATATAATATATAAGACAATGTATAAATTTAAATATGGATATATTATTAGAAAAAAATTGTATAGATAGGGGGAAAAGGTATATATGTATATCAAATGTTTTTCTTTTGGAAGAAAACACACATTGTACATCAATCATCATCATACACATATTATTACTATTATTATTATTACTACTACTCTACTTATTCTTTTCATCTTTACTATTCTACCGAAAAGTTTAACAATCGCATTCCAACCATCCAATCACCCATGGTAATAGCAATCATCGAATATACAATTGATGAAATAATAAACATGACTGCCATAATAAAATTTGCTTTTCCCCACCATGATTCGTATCTGTTTCGACTTCCACTACAACAACATGCACCTAAAACCCAAAAAGGTGGACAGAACCTAATATATATTATACATATGATTAGAGTCAGTCATCCTAACAATAATTAATCTCACATGATTTTTCTTTCTTATTCGACTTTCTCCCGTTTCTCTTTCTTTGTCTTTCTCATTATTAATATTTTACCATCCAAATAAGAAAAATAATGCAGCGATAGGAAATCCTCGCTCAGAAGAATCAACCATAACTCGTCGACGAACGACAGATCCACCTTGATAATATTGATGATGTATAGGTATATTAATAGATTGATAATGGTATCTCTGAGGTTGTTGCTGTTGTTGCAGATGTTGCTGTTGTTGTTGTTGCCGATAATACTGTTGTTGATAATATTGATGCTGTTGCTGTTGCTGAAACTGCTGATAGTATTGCGGATCAGGAGAAGGTGGAACAGCGGGATACAAACCTGGTGAAGAATGTTCATGAGGCGGTTGTGGTTGCTGTTGTTGTGGAGCAGAGACCAGAGGGGGTGCAGTAGGGGATACTGGATTACTACTACTATCCACGACAGAAGTACCAACAGATGAATGTGCGGGCGAATGAAGTTGTGTATGATGCTGAGTACTTGGCGAATTCATAAATGCTGGATTATAAGCTGTATTGTCTGACTCTGCATAAGGTGGAGGCGGTGCCTCGTCATGGTCCGGAGTATTATGAGGTTTGGTCATTAGTATGTTATATATAGTTATATGTATTAAAATGAATATGTAAAATATACAAAAAAGAAAAAAAAAAAGAAAAAAAGAGCTTGGCGCACTTTTGTTACCTGACACACACAAAAAAAAAAAAAGGAATGATTAAGTTCCGCCCTTTTGTTTTATCAGCATTGATGATCACGCAGCCCATGAAAAAAAAAAATATACACGCTTTTCCCATTAAAAAATAATGCATAGATACATAATTCATTGATGGTATTATTTAATATTATATTTGTTATTAACAAAAAAAAAGTATATATAAATATAAATATACATAGTTATATATTTATAAACACGGAATCTTTAAAATGATTCCATATTATCATCTGGCTCCGTTGATAAAGTATTGTAAGCATATTCACTGATTGGGAAATAACATCCTTTACCTTGCCTAATAGTTAGAAACAATGTTGCTTTTGTTATTATCTTTGTTTTCTGTAGGAAAAATATTAACTTGGTTACATAAATAAAATAAATAGACTTACGGCTTTCCTATAGGTAAAAACCATTTCGAAGGATTCTGACCCATCACTTGCATAAAGTTTTTCCTGGAAAGTGAAAAAAAAAAGTATTATGGTTACTATTTTATTGCCATGGCAACCCTCATACACATTGAAACTATCTTTTTACTTTGCTCCTAAATCCCATGGATTGAAATAGCGACTACGCATTACATCCACTCGTCCGTTTGGTGTTCGTCCAAGTTTAAAGCTTGCTTTTTCATAAAATTCGATTGTTGTTCGATTTTTTAATATTTGTCGAGTATGAAAAATTGTAAAGGGAATTAGAAAAATTCCAAAAATCCCGGACACAAAGAGAAGAACAGGCCAATTAAAGTCTAGTCCGAATACGCTCTGTTGATTTAAGAAAAAAAATCATCTAATTGATCAATAACAATACTTTACAAACAAACAAACAAAATAACTATAAATTTTACCAGGGGCCCATTAAGCATTTGAATAGTCGGTGGTAATGTGGTGCTAAAAATATATGTACAAAGAAGTGATGCGTATAGGACGAACAAGTAAAAATACTTGTAATTATAGTATCCAACACAATTGTTCACCCTACTCGAGTTAGAGATTTATATAAATCATCACAACATTGTGACATGATACATTTTTTCCAAAAATATTTATATATACCGTACCATGGACAATGGCTATAAAATGAAATGAAAAGAAAATAAGTAATCCAAAAAAGTGCCATTGTCGATATCTACATTTTGGTATATTTTTCTATCATAAACTACTTACTGATCCATTTTTAAGACACAACTAAAGGATCATAAAAGAAATGATTTGTGTCAATACATGTAGGTCAGAACAATAGAGATAACACTATCCATTCAATATAAACGCTCATTTTTCAACCTATTTTTTTTCTTTACCTTTTACACATTCGACAATGATGCGTACGATCAAACTTTTCTAGCCGACATTTTGTACAGTATCGTTTTCCCCCGCTTCGTTTTACAGTGATAAGTGGGTATACATTACGCATGTTAATCGCACTATTATTGTTATTGCTGTTGTTATCATTGGAAGAGGAAAGGCGTGCAAGACTAGTTCGAGACTCGCCAGCGGCCTCTACATTTAATATCGCAATACTTCGTCGCCCTTGTTCTTCATCGCCAACTTCCTCTTGATGAATATGGCGATGAGTTTGTTGCTGTTCGTCGGCGTTTAATAATTGTACATCCTCTCGGTCTTCGTCTCGGGATTCTCGTTCATTTATAACCTGTGTATATTTTATATTAAAACCACATCAATAAAAAGAATTCTATGGATATATACATAGATAATCCAATGTGTGTTTGTTTGGAAATAACTTTACATCCATTGGTCGACCGGGAGGAGTAGATACAGTTTTATAAAAACACCATATTGTCAAGAAAAAAAATGGCTGGAAAAAGACAACGTACAATGCTCCTAACGTATTATAGCGAATGAGTAACAGCAATAAGTTGTCCGTATCTATGAAATACGTGGTATATATCACTCATGGTTTACCTTGTGCGACTGGTCCATCGCTAAATAATTTTGCACAAAGTCGAAAGTGGAATGCCCAAAAACACCATATGAAGATCAAGCTGAGCAATGCGACCGGCGCTGCATTAAGAGCACGCATGGTGTTATACTTAAAGCCACTTAATGTAAAGCATCCACCATGCGATTTACTGTTGCTGCTCATTTTCCTTTTTTTTTTTGGTTGTTTTGATTGTTTTGATTGTTTGAAAAGGACCCGAAACAAAGAGAACTGTCGAAGCTAAATTCTTAAAGGGCTTATAGTCCAGGCATACTTTTTTTAGAAAAAAGAGGCACACTCACTCCGCCGGGTAGTCGTTGTGTCACTTCTCAAAATAGATCAACGTTTTACTTCTCTCTGTCAGCAAAGTAAAGAACTCTCTAGCTTGAATAAAATGGTATTATTTCCCATGTTAGTTTTCATATGTGTTGTCGATTGTGTGTTTCTTTTAAATTTTTAATTGGCAGTGTATCTTCTCTCTACTACAATCAGTTTATCCAGCGACCGAAAACATTCAGAATTTTTAATCTCAAGAATATGATTAGAATAATAACATCAATAAGAACATAACACATATCTGCATAAATAAAAGAATTGATTTTCGAACTATATATGTTCTCTGTTAAGAAACATCTATAATTCAAAAGAGATATAATACTAAAATTATTAATATATTTATCTTTCTCTGCTAGATTTGACTCTTGCTTTACCTGGCATGATTTTCAGTTCGCCCACCAAAAAAAACCCACCATTCTTAAAGCAACACATTATTCGCTATTGATTTAAAGACAGTTGGAAATATTCGGATAGACTTAGCTATATATCAAATTACTGCACGATAAATGTATGCGCATAATCCTTTTTTCTTTTCATGTAATAATTAATTTATACAATATCTATATTATTCATTTTATAGTATGAGAGTATATAAATGTTATTTGGCATATGCTTATGGAGATGTGATTATTTGATAATCGTAATATGTTTGGTTTACTTTTTGTAAATCGACATGGTACAAGAAGTAAACCATTCATTTTTTCTCTATCATACGAGTAATAACTTCATCGATATTCAAACTGGTAGCTTTCCACTTTGAGTAATACAGCAGTTATGCATCATCACTATAGATAATAGAATAACTTGGCAAGAGAAGACAAAAGAATATCTTGTAGTAGTTATTTTACTAACACGAAGTACATTATCAAGATTAATCCAACAACTCCAAGGAGCCTCCATTTTTTCTATTTAACAAGCCCAATAAATAATACCAATAGAATAAAAGAATCAAAACCACGTATTCCCAGAATCATTAATGTTTTCGCGATAATAGAACGCTTCAAATCTGTAATTGACAATAAAAAAAGTAAGATAAAGGCATTAAACTCTCAAAACGTTTTCTACAACCTTCCTCAAACATAGATAAGTAAATAACAATACTTTTTTTTTATTTAATATGGCTACTATTTTTTTGGACACCAAAATCCAATATCTTCATACGAAATATTTGTGACACTGCCATGACAACGTTACAAATATTTAAACTTGAATCTTACTTGAGGGATCAGTAATATTTTCCCCGCTCAACTCTACTTGCAACGTGATGAGAACCGCCAGGATATTGAATCCTGCAATATAAGAATGTAAAACTACGCTACACAAGACTTTTTATGATGTAATTTACAGCAACAAAAGCGCATTCGACTAGAAATAGAGACAAAGGTGAGACAACAACGATAC